>JAOQIF010000487.1:0-64973 GCA_026260285.1 Colletotrichum sansevieriae | reverse complement strand
GACTTAGCTAGTTAGCTGCTAATAATATTAACCTAGGAATAGGAATCTATATCTACTACTACTTCTTATTTAGCGATATTCTAGAGAATAATTACCTATCCTTTTATAATAGCTCCCTTTAGGAGGGTATCTAGTTCTAATTCAGGTATAGGGGTTACTAGTATAATCCCCTAGCTTACTCGTTTTCTAATAAGTCGAGTTCCTTAACTCTTAAGGATTAGATTGTATTAATCCTCGCTTTCTTAGTAAGTACTCGGTATCCTATTACTATTTTATTCGCGCTTCGTTTTATGCGTTTATCCGGGCAGTCTGCCCTCTTATACCCCTTTTGCTTATAGCTAAAGTATATTATATAATTAGATATTATAGGTTATATGCTAGGGCTAGATATAGACCCGTTCTAGTTAGATCCCTGCGTTATGCTGCGGACCTATTAGGGAGGTATCGGGCTTTATGAACCCTGCGTTATCTTCTAGCTAGAACCCTGCTAGCCCGTCTTTTAACCCGACCTCGCTACTAGGAGCCCCCTTGGGTTATGCTCTTCCCCTATATGCTATTTCTTGCTTTTATTTCATAGAGGTTTGCTACCCTATTAGTAATATATCTCCTATAAGCATTTAGCTTCTATAGCTATATCTCTTAGCTTCTATATCTTAACTTTCTAATATTCGAGTTCCCTATATAGGAATAGGGCTAATTAGAAGTATAGTATATAGGCCTTAGCCTTGCTATCTTCTATACTAACTATACCTAAGTCGTAATATATTACTAATTATTTAGCGAAGAACTATATTAGTAATTATATCTCCTTCTGCTTTATTATATCTAGCTTCTCGTAGTATTTTCGCTCTTAAAGCTCGGGGTTAATATAGTATTAGCAAGTAAATACTATAAAGTTAGCTTATGCTAGGTCTCCTTCTAGCCTAGCCTTATAGTATTACTACTAGGTCTATAGGGATAGGCTTATCTTTATAAGTGCCTATTAGACCTACTGCTCTAGCATACTACTAGCGCGTAGTTAGTTTCTATCCTCGATCGCTTAGATCTAGTTATTAACCTAGTCTATAGTAAAGTCCTCGGTTATAATATAGTAGTTATATATAGGGGGCTTTTTATATTCTCTCTATAAGTATCTAGGCGCCGAGCGATTAGCAAGTTCTCGTAATAGGGCGGCGGTTTATTCCTTATGCTACTATTATTATAGATATATCTGCTCTATAAGGCTCTCCTATTATTTCTATAGTAACCCTATAGCCTAGGTAAGGATACTAGAGATACTAGCTTCTCGGGGTATCCTAGGCGGGGTGCCCTATTAGCTACTACTTGCTATCTATTCGCCCCTCGAGAGGTAGTCTGCCTAGTCCGGCGTTATCTAGGACCTAGCCCGACCCCTTGGGGTTATCCCTCCTGCTATATTATCGCCTAGGTTATCTATTCCCCTAGTATAATATCTGCGCTATATTTCCTATATCTTAGGGCTTAGCGAATAACTAGTATCTTATTAGCTAAGACCCTATTAGTTATATTCTATATACCTAGCTTAGAGCTTATTATAATTAAACTCTATTACTAAATTATTAGTATATTATTACTAGTTTGCTTTAGATATTCTAACTAGTATTAGTTTCTCAAATCGAGGTAGAAGTAATAGAATTATAAAGAGTATAGCTAAAGGCTTAAACTAGGAAAGGCTAGAATATTAAAACGTAGATATCTATTATTATATTAGATTATTACTTAACCTTCTAAGTTTTTTACTTATAGAGTTTTCTCTAAGGTGTATTTATTCGCCCCTAACTCGCCGACATTTTGCCGATAGCGTGGCTCTATATCCTGCACCCGCCACTATTCCTTATATATTACCCTTAGAAAAGCAATACTTTGCTATAGAGGCGGAGGTAATAGTAGTAATATAAGCTATAAAGAAGCTCTATAAGCTCGTGCAATCGAATAAGCACCCTATATAAATTCTTATAGATCACGTAGCTATAAAGGGAATTCTTATATATACCTCGCTACGGACTATAGACCTTAATAAGGCTAACCTGCAGCTCGCGAGCGCTATGAACTACTTATTGCAATTTAACCTTAATATTACCTATATACTAGGGAAGCTTAACGTTATTCCTAATGCCCTCTTATATCTGCTATTGCTTATAGCCTTAGGACGAGCTAATAGGTTTGAGGATAGCGACGTTCTCATAGAAATAACCTATAGCGATATTAATAATAACATAGGATTTATAAGCATAGTTAACTAGTTAGCTAAGAAGTCCTAAGCCTACGGAGCAATAGGGGAGATAACTATAAGTATTTCAGAGGACTTTATTATTAAGATTATAGATAATTATATTAATAACATAAGGTATAGCAAAATTCTTAAATAACTCCGATCCTAGCAGAAGGAACCGGGTAAGTAATAGTTACTATTTAATGCTACTACTAAGGAAAATAGCGCTAGAGCTGCTAAGAGAGCCCTAAAACGCTATTAAATAACTCCTTAGAGTCTATCGCTAGAAGGGCTTATCCTTTATATAGCTACGGATAGCACCTAGAGACTCTGCATTCTATATAAGTTAATACTTGCAATTCTCCGCCTTAGTTATAATAAAAAAATACTACTTTAGCGCGGACTATATAATAGTAGAAATATCAACTTTTTAGTTTTATAATAAAAGGTTGCTTATATAACGATATATCGCCTATTATAACTAGTATAAAGAGAACTAAATCAACTACTAAAGGCTACTAAGATAGCTATAACCTATCCCCGTCGTAGATATCCCTTATAATACTATTACTATAGACTTCGTTATTAATATGCCTAAGGTGCTATCCTATAGAAGTCCCTATATCCTATTAGGTTTCCTAGAGTTAGATATATTAGTAATAGTAATATATAAATTCTTAAAAAAGATAATCCTTCTTATAGGATATTCAACTTATAGAGCAAAAGAATAAGTAATAATCCTACTCTATATATTTTTCCTCTTAGACTAGGGAATTCTATATTATATTATTAGTAACTAGGATCCTAAGTTTATCTCTATAGTATAGCATGCGATATTTAACGCCCTTAATATTAGGCTCCTCCTCTTAATAGCATACTACCCCTAGATAGATAGGTAGAGCGAAAGAATAAACTAGACTACTAAGATCGCAATATAGTTCTATATATCTAAATCCCTTAATATCCTATAAACTAATATACTACCTGCCCTATAGTATAATCTTAATAACTCCCTATCTACTATAATTAGATAATCGCTAAACGAGGTTATACTCAGATTTAAGCTATGAAATATCCTTAATATAGTTATATAAATAAGCGCCCTGACTAAGAGCCTTACTATCCTTAGGGAGATATATTAGAAGGAGGTACTACTACTTATTAATATATCGAACGCCTCGTATAAGGAGAGATATAATAACTACTATACTAATATAACTTTTAATAAAGGGGATAAAGTCTAAATATAACTTAGCAAAGGATTCTACTTACTAGGATAATATAATAGCAAATAGACCTCTAGATAGATAGGACCCTTCTGAATTAAATATATTATTAGTCCTCTCGCCTATAAGGTAGATATTCCTAAGTACTAGCAGGTTTACCTAATCCTCTCTATAGCCTAGCTATATAAGCTAGCCTAGGGAGAAGACCCGTTTAACTATAAGACTCTACTACTAAAGCTTATTAAGGTTAATAGTAGTGAGGAGTAGGAACTTAACTATATTATTAAATAAAGAGTCTTATAGAGGAGTTATAAACCTACTATTAAATACCTTATCTAATAGAAAGGCTTTATAGCAAAAGACGATACCTAGGAATAAAGAGACTCCCTATTACCTAATATAAATAATCTTATTAATAAGTATAATACTAAATTCCCCCTTAACTAGGATACTAAAAGAGCTATAAGAAGGCGTGCACCTCGTATATAACTAAATAGGTTTCCTATCCTTTTAATAGAATAAATATATATACCTTGAATTAATATTAGGATCGTAAATCTTCCCTTTATTATTACTATTTCTTATTATTAACTACTCTTCCCTTGATCTCTCTATCTTATATTAAAATAAATAGGAAAGAGCAGAGGGTACTAACTTTTATACGCCTTCCTTACTAACCCCTATTATAAAATTTGTTTTTCCTTCTATACCTTCCTTTCTATTTACTATACCTGCTTACTTTTATCTAGGTATGCCTATATTTTTTATTTATTTACTTCTCTCCTATAATAAGCAATAATATTATCCTAACCTGCTAAATATAGCCTCCTAAATGCTAGCCTAACTAATACTATTATAATAATAGCTTCTAAAGGCAAGGAAGTTACTAATAACTACGAGGTCCCGTCCTCTTACCTATCTAATAATAGCAGCAGCTAAGACGAGGGTACTAACCCCTAGAATAATAAGGTGCTTAACCCTATCTCCCTGCGCTAAAGTAGCAATAACTAAGGTAGTAATAACTAAGTTAATAACTATAATATTAACCTTAGCACTCCGGTTAAGACTTATAAGTCTGCTACTAAGAAGAAGAAGTCCCGCAAGGACTATAAGAAGGGCAAATAGGCAGCTAAGAAGAACTTCTTCGCTATAGATACTAAGACCTAATATAAAGAGGTTATTAATAATAATACTAATAATATTTAGAATAATAATACCTAGGCTACTAAGCTAGTCTGCGTTATTACTAGTACTATTACTAATATTAAGGAGCCTACCCTAGCTAAAACTATAGCTATTACCCCTCGCAAGACTCCTAAGAAGGGCCGCCCTAGCCCTATAGCCTAGTACTAGTAGATCGATAAGGCGAAGGCTTATATTAATAACGCCTTTCTATACTACCCTAATACTATCCTTATTAAAGAGATCGAGAAAATCCTTAATAATATTAAGCCTTTTAAGAACATATTTTCTAACCTCTACGTTAGATATATCTAGGATACCCTTAAGCAAGCATATAATATATATATTAATAATAATTCCTATAGCGAGCTTCTCCCTAGTCGCACCTAGGTCCTTGCTATATACTTTTATAATACCTATAGTTATACTAATAGAATTATTACTAGCAACCTTATAGTAATAAACTATATCGACCTCCTTTCTATCGCCCTGCTTATTAATATTAGTAATATTACTACTATAGACCTATTAGCCTATAAGGATGCTAAAAACGCAAAGGACCTTGCTAATAAGGCTAAGGGTAATATTAATACTATTATTAATAGTATCTAATAGGAAATCCTTCCTCGCTTTAATACTATAGAGATTAATATAGCTAATATAGATATTATTAATATTAATATTATTAGTAAGCGTCTTGCTAAACTTAAGAATAATAGCGTATCTAAGTAGGTAGTTACTAATAAGATTTGCATAGCTATTAATATAATTAAGACTAAGGAGATCGCAAGCCTTCGCGCTAAGATTATAAACCTCTATATTATAATTAAGGGTCTCTAGTATACTAGCAATAAGCAACCCGCGCCTAGCGACGCTAGTAATAATAGCGCTACTAAGCGCTAGTAGATATCTAAGTTTAATATACTCCTCTACTAGTATAACGCCTAATTAATAATATTATAGTAATTTCTAATAATTAGGATATAAAGAAGGAGAGAAGGGATATTAAGTATATATATCTTAGATCGATAGAGATAGTAATTAGGATAATTGCTTTTTAAAAAGGCGGTATATATTATATGCCTTTTAGTAATATAGTTAGCTATTATATAGTATTCTATATAACTACGGTTAGGCTTAATACCTATCCTTTAAGTAGGAGACTTCTAGTAGATAAGCTTAGAAGGCTCGGCTATTATAGAATATATTATAATATACTTATAATTACTTATTATGCTATTTGTTATTATTTACGCTTACGTTGCTCTTTTCCTTGTTTTACTCGTAGTCTTAGCGACCCCTATTGTAGCCCCAGGCTAGTAGGAAGACTGTGACAATTAAGGTTAATAATACTTTTTATAAATATAGAAGAGTAGAAGGTAGGAATAGCTTTCTAGTTATTATGTAAAGTATATTATATAATAGAGTATATAACATACGTCAAATTTATATGAGAAAGTATAATTACCCCTATATAGCTGAATATAGGTAGTAAAGAAAAGGCACTAGAAGAAGTACCTTAATACGTCTTTTTGCTAAATATGACTGGGAAACATCTCCGCGATCCAGTGGTGCCTGGTGAGCCGAACGTGAAGTCTGACGACATAAATCTTACATGTACATGCATCGACGCCCGAGAGATAAGCAGTTTCCCTACCTGATTTCCCGCGTCCTCCAGATTTAGTCATTATTCTGTCGCTGACGACATTTGCCGGGCATTGCAACGTCGTCTTGGTCATCACCACCAATGGAAGCGGCAAGCTCGTATGTTGGCGCTGGCCGAGTCTCAGATCTGCGGGGCCGAACTGTCCCGTCAGGCGCGAATAGACTTGAGTAAACACGCGTCCAGTAATTGCCTAAAATAAGTGGAATTTGATAGGCTTTGCGGTCTAAAATACCCTGGCAGGTGCTTGGCCCGGCATGCTGGCACAGGTTACTATGTGACGTCCAGTGGGAGCTGATGGGCTAGACGTAAAACCGACGATAATATTTTTCTCCGTGTCGCCACAGCCCAGTCTTTTCGAGGACCATTGCTAGGTCTTATCCAGGTTTTCGTACAATGTTTCTTCACAATGAGTAGCAAAACGTTGACTTATTTCATCTTTAACCTGAACACCCTATGGGCCGCCGCTCTAGGTGTGTGTGTATTCGGCCTCAGCCTTCTTCCCAACATGAAGAAACTGTTCTCTTCACGCTCTCTAAATCAGTATGAAAAGTGCGTTGGGGAAATGGGGTCACGTTCTGAACCTACCGAAGCCATCTCGGAGGCCAAAGAACTCGATTCATCGTTCCCCGAAAATCCCAACCAGGTCAAGTTTCTTCTTGTGGGCTTCGGGCCGTTTGCGAAAAGAAGTTATCTTCCGCGATTGATGAGCCTTGAGTCTGCTGGACGAGCCGCTTTGGTAGCAGCAGTCGATGTGGAAGACAACCGCCATGACCTCGAGCAGTATTGCCGAGTTGCATGCCCCAACATTGAACTCCTGTTTGTCCCGCAGTTTACAACTGAGATGCCAAAGCATGTTGGGTCGATGCTGACAGGGCTAGTTGAACGACTGGAGGTGACTTGTGTCATCATCAGCACCGAACCGTTGGCACACTGCGCGTACGGACAGTGGGCTCTTGACCTGGGGCTGAACGTTGTCATGGACAAGCCCATTTCCACCCGTCACTCAGCAGTTTCGAGCATTGACCAAGCAACCGGAATTGCGCAAGACTTCGAAAAGCTTTTGCAGTCATATCAGCGCCTCCAACGTCAGAGGAGCACATGCTTTTTGGTCAACAGCCATCGCCGATACCACGCCGGATTCCAAGAAGCCACTGGACTAGTACGACGCATATCCGAGGAAACCGGCTGTCCCGTTACCAGCATTTACACTCTTCACTGCGATGGGCAGTGGCGCCTCCCTTCAGAAATTGTGCAACAGGATTACCACACCTACAACAAAGGCTACGGCAAGATATCACACAGCGGCTATCATTCCATTGACTGCATCTATCGTTTCATCAGGGCAGGCATGACCAATAAGAAATCTCCTGACAGAGTGGAGGTCGTCAGCAGTTTCGTCCAACCCCCTGGGTTCTTCTTCCAGTTGGACGAAGATGACTACAAGAACCTATTTGGAGAACAGGCATACAGTGCCGTGTCGGCATTTAACCCCCAGGATCTTCTCAGCAAGACCAAGGATTTTGGCGAGATTGACGCTTCGATCCAGTTGACATTCTACAAGGAGAATGAGCCCGTTGCTCTGGTTCACCTTGATTTGCAGCACACCGGGTTCAGTCGCAGGACCTGGCTAGAGCCCGGGAAGGATTTGTACAAGGGCAACGGCAGAGTTCGGCACGAGATGCACGAAATCAAGTCAGGGCCCTTCCAGTCTGTCATTATTGACTCCCGCCAGTCCAACGACAAACACGACATCATTAGACATGATCATACCGAGCTCGGTGGCAACGGACACTTTGATCTCAAAGTTTTTCAGAACTCTGGTATGCTTGGACGCAAGGAGTCCTTGCGTGTGTCAAAACTGGACGAAATCATCGGCGAACAACCAGAGGTCTCTGTCCACGACCACTCACGCTCTGTGAAATACGCCGCCCTTGACGAAGCCTTGGAGTTTCTAGAGGGGAAGAAGTCAATCCGAGATTTGACATCGAATCTGCCAGATCATCACATCCCCGCCTACCTCATGAGCGCGATTTACACGTCCCATGTACGACGAAAACACGGCTGCAACCCCGTTGTTTCAATAGATTTGGATTTTGACGAAGGTAAGAGGAACCCACGACTCCTAAGAGAAATAACTAACGCTTATGAATAAGCTACTGCAGGTCGTGGTTTAGCCTCATTCAGCCATCCCTCCTGGAGTCAGTAACAAGATCAGGGGCAAATGGATTCGGACCGGTCCCAGCTCAGCACATTTTTTTGCTCGGTTCGTCACATTGTTTCCTTCTTGTTTATGGAGATCCGCCATTCGTTGTCTATAGACAGATCTACACTAGTCCATTCATCATCAAGGTCATCAATATTTGATACAATTGTTGACATAATTTCAAGTAATCAGCGTGACAGCCAAAACAAAGGAAGATGAAGAAGAAAACCAAAAAGTCTAATTATACCTCACAACAAGAACCTAGGAAGACGAGACAGTGCCTCCCTCTTCACTCACCCAAGCATTCTTTCCATTTGGCCGTCGGCCTCGGATTGGAACAGGAATGACTACCTTGAAGTAGCTCCCAGGCGTTTTTTTATATGGGTTTCTCCCGAGCGATGGCATAAACTGTGTCCTGAGCGTTGTAGCATGATGTATTCACTTTAACCTCAAGGAGAAAGGGCCAAACTTTTCACCGTTTGGCGTTGCAACACCGCATAGGATCTTTGAGCTTTGTGGTTACATTTCGGCTGCTCATGGGTTCTTTCGTTCCGAGGGCTTTAGTGCTGGAGGTTATTGCGCAACTTTCCATGACCTGTGCACATTCGCTGGTCGCTGATGTGTATGCTTTCAGTTATGAAGCGAGTGACCCACCGATGAACGTCCTCAGCAGTTGAAATAACCTCAACATCCGCGGAAGGGGGGAGGGGCAGTGGAGAGATGAAGACATTCGGCCCGGGAAGTGGGTGCTTGAGGCTGGTGTCCACCCCTAGGGCAGGGGCTCCTCGTCACTACCCTGCTTGAGTGAGATGAGGCTCGACATCTCGGGGCACCACTCCGGACGTCACCCGTTGAGTTTGGAGCCAGTGACAAAGGCTAAAAAGGCTGCGGGCTTGCCACGGTTCGTGACAAACTGTTGGCGACGCACTCTCGAGGGAGACACCAGGGTGCAATTTGGACTTCGGAAGGGCAGTGTTCCGTCCACCCGCTGCAAAGGAAAGAAGCCGGTGATCGCGGCTGTGAGCGGGTTTGCATTTGGCGGCGGGTGCGAGTTTGCAGTAAGTTGCGATCTCGTAGTGGTGGCATTCGCGGCGGTTTTCGGTCTTCCTGAGGTCAAGCGGGGGCTTGCGCCGACTGGCGGTCTTACTACGCGCATCGCGCACACAGCGGAGATGCAGGTTGCATCTGAGATAGTATTGACAGCCCGGCGGCTTATGGCACAGGAGATGCTCGGAGGGGGAATCGTCAACCACGTAGTCCCAGAAGATAAGGTCATCGACAAGGTATTGCGTCATGCGTCGATGATTTCGGAGAGTAGCCCGGACGCAGTCATCGCAGCGGGAGCAGGCTTGCGCCAGGCTTGGGAGACTGCGGATGTTGAAGAAGCTACAGAACAATGGTTTAAGCAGGACTTCAGCTTGCTTGAGCGCCTTGAAAACATCCGGGGGAGTTTGGCAGCTTTTGAGCAGAAACAGAGTCCAGCTTGGAAGGAATCCATGCTGTGATGATTGCGGTGTTTATGTTCTTATAAATAGGACTCCTGTGGTAGGCCCAGCCTTGTGATCGCGTTGATACTCACTATAGTACTATAACAACCTACTTTAAGGCAGTCACCCATTATTCCTCTTCAGGTTCACTATAGCTAGCAAAAGAACATAAGTGATTAATAATACTCTGAAAGTCTCGGCGTATCACGTCAACAGAACCGTCGGTAGCTGGGACGAAGAGACATGAGCAGACTCGGGACTTCGAGCCCATTAATCCTAGGTGTGATTTTGAAGCTTTGTGAACCATGTTTTCTTTTCGAGGACCTGTACTTACGTCCACTATGCCTTTTTCCCAGTTGGAACTTCTCCTCCGCAGTCTCAAGTCTCCATCATACATCTTGGAAGGAACTGACGCATTCGGCCTTGACCGCCTGCGAGCTGTGTAATGTCTTTAGGAAAATGCCTAAATTCACGGCGGCAGAGAATTGAGGCTCATGCACAGATTGCCACGAAAGAGATGGATATTCAACTCGAGAAAGTGAATGGTCTCTCCATCTGGTCAGCTTTTCGCTTCCACGGCAGACCCTATATATCTTCCGTTGTCTGAGCTTTTCGGTTGAAGCAAAGAGCATTCAATGACACGGACAATCTTGTCTGGCGGCTGTGACTAGGCCCGCGTAAGACTTGTTCATAATCAGCACGCACTCAGTGGTACCGGAAACATGTCCGACTAATCCCGGCGACCTCTGCCGCAATGATACCCGTCTAAGACCGGCGCAGTCAAGGGCTCCAAGTTTTACACAGTCCCACAACTATTAAATTCTCTGCGGTCTTCAAGGCCGCCACTAAGTTCTAGGCGTCCCTTGCCCAAAGTGGTCTCGGTTCCCCGTGACAATGTCATGCGCGGCTGCTGAACTGTTTATCGAAGTTGGCCAGTGTCTCCGCTATTTTCGCTCTATGAAAAGCTCTACTGGCACTGACATTGGTCCCTTGGTTGTGGATATGGTACATGTTACTGTGATCTGAGGATCCGTTACTCGCAGACTTTTCGAACTCGCGGAGTCTCCGTCTCGCGAGAGTTGCATTGGATTCCTTGGTCCATTGTCTACGAATCCGAGTTTCCTTACTCTTCCTGAGGTTGAACACATTAGCTGACTGCACTTCATCGTAAGACTGATTCGCCTCTCCGTGGCATTCGAGATATATTTACCCATTGCAACTTGAAATATTAGAGTTCATGTCCTTTTGTCGGTTTTGGCAGTGCGTGCTTTCAAGCTCGTGGAGAGTGATTTACCGTTGATCTCAGCTTGAAATAAATTGATACTGAAATAGCGATTTTCCAGCAAAGAATAATCACTCGAGGTGCCAACTTCCTGAGTATCATTATTCTGGTCTAGATTCTCAGGCAAATTTATAGATTCTCGTGCGAACCACTTCCTCAGCGCTTCCCATTCGAATTTCCATTTCCGCAGGTTCGCGTTAGGTCCTATCAATTTCTAGCAGGCACAATTCCACTTCTGAACATGAGGCTAGCTAGCTATAGAACTGGGCAAGTGCCGCAGCCACAATCTCGAAAGTACAAGATAGAATAGACGTAATAGAGGATGATTCGATTGGAATGGTGTGAGTGGATGCGGGAGCCGGGTGCTTTTGAGTACGTGATTCGCCCAGAACTCGAAATCGACGGGTTTGATCCTTCTCGGTTTGATATCAAGAAATGCGGTATTTGAAGGGGGGGTGGCTGGGGTGGAGGTAGAGGGGCACGGGAAAATAGGCGCAACCATATCGGAAGCAAGGTAACACAAAGTCAAGCAGGCTATCGGAGCACGCAGCGATTGATTCGAGGCTCGGCTGCCAATATCCGTCTCGACTTGGCAAACGATCTTGACGTGGGCTGCGGATATCTTGGATCAAGTTCACAGTATGTTGCTGCGGAGGGTCTGTGCCCGACGGCAAATCAACGTCACCTGATTATCCTTTCGATGAGGACGATTATGTCTGTGCTCAAAACGTGGAAAAGAGATATCTTGATGGGTAGCTGCACGGGTGTGCCATACCAATGGGCCCGGTGCTTGAAGCCTGCGTGGATGCTGCTTCCGCTTTGCACCCAATTGCCAGCTCGAGAGATCATCACACGATATTCCCACCCTTAGTATTGATCATGGAAGCCAAACCCCATGAGGAACCATCATCATGAAGAGGCGGCTTCGATGAAGAGACTGCGGGCGTTCCGGTCTGCCTAATGCACTGCCTGGTCGGCGCTGCCCGAGCAGACTGGCTCGATGCCGGAGTGGTGATCGTTGATAGGCGAGACAGAACTTCTGCCTCGGGAAATTCTCCAATTGTGGAAAGCTCTGAGGCCGTCTCTACTTCGCCTTAACCACTGAACTTGAGGAGACATGACACTGTCATTGGCAGTTCAGCGAGTTGCCAGGCTCCGAAGCCACAGAGCTGCAAAAGACGTGGCTCTGATGAAGCAAGGAAGGAAATCGTACGATGGGGACCTGTGCTTAGGTAGGTTCAGATCTGGCTGGTACGCCTGCAGCCTGATCCAGTCCGCATTCCGTGGCAATGTTGTCGATTCGCTCTTCTGCCTGACGGGAAGTGCAGCTTTCAGTCCTGCCTGCAGCTGCCTTGAAGCTGCCTTGCCAGGCTAGTACGGGCTTGAATGCGGCCTAACTTTAGGCATCGTCCAGCTATGGTATCACTTCTTCGCCTCCACAGAATGGTTTTCGATGTGAGACCTCTGTCACTAGGAGGTGCCGGAACGAAGTTTTGTTGCAGGCAATCGGTCGGGAAACCTTCGTTTAGCCGTGTCAGCGCAGAGTCCTCGATGGGCCGTGGGGGTTGTTGTTCCGGTTGAAATAATAAGGAATTATCCAACCAACCATTGGTCTCGAAATTGGAAGAAAGTCTTGCCGGTCGTTCAGAAGTGTCAGGCCATAGCTAACATCGAAGAGCGCATTCGTATCTTACTCATAGTTATGTGAACTGAACAAGGCGATTCTTACCTTCCTGTCTGGTACCCGAGACAATATTCGTAAATTCGATAGCGGCTTCGCGTTTGGTCAAAGAGATATGGAATTGAGCAGCAATGACATGCAAGAACAATGTCCTCGGGTCTGTCTGTCGAAGGCCGGCTTGGGGAAGCACGAATACTTATAGACGGTCTTCTTTCTGGGAAGTTAAGAACCGCAGAAGATCAGTCCGTCGGCCTATGCCATGTAATCAAGCGAATTCTCAGCATCGGTATCATGGTGCAGATTTTGAGAGTTCGCGAGCAATCGATTGGCCCGTGGGGGTGAATTGGTGAGTGGTGTCGCATTAGTGCTTACATGTAAGCACTAACGATGTTTCCGACCTGGGCAGAAAACGATTCTATTCAGGACGTCAGCCGAGAGCTTGCTTTGAGGACCAACTGTCATTCTTTTCTGGTACTTTTGGGCGAAAAGGGTGTGCCTTTATGCATTTGGATGCATCTCGGCCTGAATTAAGACAAAACCTCTACAATTCGCTCCGTTCATGGATGTGGTGCAGAGGAAGGCAGATCTGTGGCAATCTTGAAGAAACTCAGTTACATCAACTGTCATATAAGATTTGCTTTAATCAGATATTACCACCGGCAGACCGCGTTCCACACAGAGTAGCCATGGGCTCCTTCAGTCTACGACTTCTTATGCTTGCATCTCATCATCGCAAAATGTGGAAATTCAGAGGGGGTCTGATTGTAAATCATCTCGGAGGGGCTGTGAAAGTTTCATGCTCCCGATGATCAGGATGCTTTCAGTACTGTGGGGGCAAACCCTCAACGGCTTCTGTCAATCTTGAGAGAAGTCGTGGTTGTTACTTGTCCTCTTCGCAGCCTGCCCTCATCGGGTTACCGGCCTGGGACTTTTCCCCCGAATTTGTAGGAAACTATTCGAATAGTGAAACTGCAAGAGACGATAAGAATACGCCCGGTCAAAAGTCATGGTTTTCAGTTGTTTGGACTCCCGTAAGAAAAACGAATGATTCAGGACCTCACAGTCGCGCAATTTTGGTTGTAATCTTTTGTAAATTGACAAGTCTTCAAGAACATTAAAAAAAAAGTTGAGGCTTTGCCATGTATCCGTCGCCTACTAGAGTCAAGAAAGGTTGGTCTAAAATGAAGCGCATCTCGCAAGTCTATAGTCTATAACGAAGGTGTCATGATATCGTGAAAGAAAGGTGGGGAGAATAAGTGGAATTTGAAAGAAGGTCATGTTCATCGCCTAGCAGCAACTCATGCCTGAGGCGCAGCAGTGCGCCTAGGCATCGGGATGTTAGCGTTGCGGAAACGGAGGCCGCGCTTGCCCTTATTCTTGGTGGAGGTAGAAGTAGAGCTGGTGGTGGTCTTCTTGTTGCTGCCGCCCTTGTCATCATTCTTGATGGTCGTGGCGGCGGCGGTGATGGTCGACGAGGCAGACGAGGCAGCCTTGGTGGTGACTACGAGGGTGGAAGGAGTGGAGATGGCGGCAGCCGGTGCAGTCGAGGGGGGGGACTGGGTCTTGGTGGCCCAGTAGGCGTCGAGGCGGCTCTCGACCTCGTCGATGTTGTTGTAGGGCTGGTAGCTGGCCATGAACTGCATGCGAGACTTGATGGACTCGTAAGAGTAGGCGGAGGCGTCCTCGGGCTTGGCGCGCCACTCCCTCTCCATGGGATCGACGAACTGGTTCTCGGTGTAGCCAAGATCCTCGAGGACGGAAACGTTGAAGGCGGCCATCATCTCGTGGTCCTCGTGGATAAGGTTGTGGCAGTGGAACATGTACACGCCGGGCCAGGGAGCGTAGTGGGCCTCGACGGTGACGGTCTCGCCGGGGCCGAGCCAGACAACGTCCTTGAGGCCGTTGAACTCGTAGGGCATGACGGCGCCGCGTCCGTTGACACGCTTGATGACGCGGAAGTCGACGAGGTGGATGTGGATAGGGTGAGACCAGCCCCCAGAGCCGTTCTCGAGCTCCCAGACCTCGATGGTACCGCGCTTGGGACGGGCGAGAACACGGTTGTTGACATCGGCGAAGGTGACGCCGTTGATGCGCCAGTCCCCACCCTGACGCTCGAAGCGGAAGTGATGGTCGACGCCGGTCTTGTCGTCGGGGAACGGGACGGAACGGAGGTCGGACGGGACGACCGACTTGTCTCCGACGGACTTATCGCTAACAACGAAGCGCATAACCTTGTCGGTATGGAGGAAGTCGGTGTCGGCGGCGAAGCCACGGGTATTGCGCATGGTGACATTTTTGCCCTTGAAGCTGGAAAAGTCGATGACGATCTCATAGCGCTCAGCCATGGAGATGTACAACTCCTGGACGGTCTGGGGCTTCGTCAAGAGGCCCGCGTCTGAAGCAATGACCTTGAAGTTAGCCCGTTGGCCGATGCTGTCCTCGAGGTAAAGAAGGAAGCTGCGAGAGATGGCAGCATCGAGGAGACGGAAGCGGTACTGGCGAGGCTCGACGTTGAGATAGGGCCAGGGCTGTCCGTTGACGTGGATGACGTCGCCGTAGAGGGAAGTCGTCTCGTTGTTTGCCTCGGGCGAGTACAAAGAGCCGTCAGGGTTGTATTGCTTCGCCGCCAAGATGAGAGGGATGTCGTAGATACCATATCCGCTGGGCAGATCAAGCTTGTCTTCCGCGGGGTCGTGAAGAAGGTATGCTCCGGCCTGGCCGAAGTAGGCGTTCTCGGCGGTGTGGTCAATGGCGTGGTCGTGGTACCAGAGGGTTCGAGCAGCTTGGCTGTTGGGGTAGTAGTAGTCCTTATACTCTCCCGGTGCAGTGATGTCCTCGGCCCAGCCATCCCAGGGGGTACGCTGTAATACAGGGTTAGTCAATCAGATACAGATATGATCAGGAAGGATGCTTACCGAGTAAGAGCCGTGAAGATGAACCGAGTTGGCCCTGCTCGGGTGGTGGTTGGTGAAGCGAACAACAGCTTCCTCGCCACGCTCCATGATGAAAGTAGGGCCTGGTGAGACGCCATCGTAGCCGTAGAGTGTGGTATTTCCAAGGGTTGGGTACACCTTCTGAGACATCTCCTTGATCTCGATCTCGTAATACCTGATCTTCTTCCCCGTGACGGGGTTCATAACCGGTTTGTCGGAGCTGGATTGGATCAGTTATACTCCGGCAGAGGCTGGCCATCCGCGGCTATGCTTACAACTTCTCTTGCTTCTGAGGAGGAATTGGGAGAGGAAACTCGTAGAGCCAAGTGTACTCGGGGCTCAACCAGTCCTTGGCGAGAGTATCCGAAGCGAGGGCCAGGAGGATGGCCAGAGACTGGCGAATGGAAAGAGAAACCATGGTAAGTTGGAACGGGCCGGAGCCAAGAGCTGCTATGTTAGTGACAGGTGCTGGCCAAGACGGGTGGCGACGCCTCAGAAGTGGCAATTGAAGAGTAGCTGAGTGGTGATGAGTGTGATGAAGAAACAATTTCGGGAGAGGCGGACAGATCGCAGGGTATTTAATGACTTTTGTGATGCGCCTCGAGGACCTGGGGGCGTGGACAGCTCATCCGTGTTTTGGCAGAGGCATGTCGATATCGAGTCGAAGCCAGCAAAGACTGGACGGTCCGCAGATGGAGAGCCACAATGGCGGTCACCGTTATAGAACACAATCGACCCAGGTCGAGCAGCTGTTGTCCACGCGGAAACGCTGAGCTAGCCTGTTGGAGGAAGGAGGCATTTAGTCTGGCCCCTCTCGCTATCTTCAGCAGAACGTAGTGAGATGGGGAGGCTTGAGGCGCGCTGTGAATAACGCCGGGGTGGCGACTAGCCCGCTAACCTGAAATGCGACGTTCGATGGCGGTAAAGTCCAACGTCGACCTTGTTGTGAAAGAACAAGGGCTCGACGGTAGGCGCTGAAAGAGTCAAAGAAGACGGGACAGGTGCGACAAGTGCGAGCACTCAGCCAGAGGAACAACGATGGGGCTTGAGACTTGGATGACCCGAGAAGCCGGTTCGACAGCCGCATCCGAGTCGATGCTGTGTCCAGGTGAATCAAGTCCAAGTCGATTCATGTTTACCTAAGGTAGGTTAATCTTCGTTCCGGAAGAGACCAAGCGGGCGGCAGCAAGCGAGAGCGCACTCACGGGCAGTGGAAAACGATGCAGCAGTCTGCCAGACGAAGCTTACCGGCCGGGTGTACTGTTCAATTCCTCTGTCGAATAGGTAAGATACGAGCTGACTGAGATGCAGACGCTAAGCAGCGACAGCCCAATGAACGCCATAGCGTGGCATCTCTTTGAGAACGCTGACATTCCTTGTTGCCGAGGCCGTTGGTGCCATTTCAGCCTCCAACTTTGGACAATGCGAGTCCTCGATAGTGCGACCCTAAAATATTGAAACAGCGCGCTAAAAGGCGCCAATGAAGGTCTCATGAGGTTATTCTGGGATTCCGCGATACAGGCTCGAGCGTCAACACCGGTAGCCGCAGCTTGCATGGATGCTGGTGCATGTGGAAAATCGATAGAAGACGGAGCAGATATGCAAGAACCCCAGGTCTTTGGCTCGGCAGATGTACGTAAGGCTGGCTGGACCCTGGCCATGCTGCAGACGCACGACTGGGGACCCTAGGTCCGCAGTGGTTCCGACGCGGTAGACGAGTCACATCTTGTATTTTGCATCCTCGATAACGTGGGGTTAGCTCCGCGAGGCGGGCATCCCGGTCGATCTGGTCTGGTGACTTGAAGATTGAGGCACAGATTTGGTTCGATCGGCCTGCAAGCAACCCGACTGGAGGTCCTCTGAGCTGGCTGGTGCAGCCACAACGTCGGTTCGGCCGTCCTCACGTCAATCATGACGAGTCGACTTCAGCACCGATGTCTCTCAAAGTGACAATCCTTCCACATGAGTCCAGCGAATTGGCGAGGCTGGTAGCTGTAGCCAGACCCGCTTCTCGAAGCGCGAGAGACGGGTGGCAGGCAGTCTGCTAGTCCGGTCCCCAAGAGTAAGACAGCAATGCCAAGCCGGGGACACCATCTGGCGCCACGCTGGCATAGCTCCATCTTCCTGCATATCGCCTTCCTTCGCGTCGACGATGGAGCGGTTCAACGACGTCTCTGGATGAAAGAGGCTCTGCTGGATCAAGCGAACGTGGGAGTTTCATACGAAGAGGGACAATGGAAGTTCGGACAATGCAGCCCATCCTGTTTGAAGTAACCGATCTGGCGGCCTGATCGCAGTGCGATCTCAGGGTCAGGGGTAAGCTGCAAGCCGTGGAGGCAGTGTTCAGCAGATATCGCCGGATAGGGAAGAGATGAGGAGGGAGAGGAACCTGCGGTAAGGCCGGAAATGGAGTGAGGAAAGGGGCAAGTGGGGAAGTCGGCGGTCGCGCCAGGCTCACCTTCCCCAAGTTTTGGGTTCCTGGCTTGGCCCCGCGAGCCACGGGCGCTAATGCCAAGCCGCTAACTCTGAATGCCAAGCCTCTAGCTCCCGCTACCGCCCTTATCGGACTGTGGGTTCTCGACTGCTGAAGCTTAATCTTACCTAGAGTTTGGGTGATTGGCTCCTCCAGGGATGGGTTCATCTGGAGTACGTACCTCACTATTTCGACCTTTTTTTTTTGTGGTCTTCCTCGCCGCCGCTAATTTCCTCAAAACCCTCCGAATACTCGAGCCGCGCCAGACCGTGTGCTTCGGCGCTTTGTGCTCCCATGGCACCACCCCAGTCAGACCCTTACACCGTTAACCTTGGTTCCTTTGGCTTGAATATCTCCAGGCCTCGGCTGGCCTTTGTCGAGCCTAGACACTTCTCCGCGTCCCGACCTGTCGGAACCAAACGGTTGAGCCACGCGATACTGCCAGCACCCAACGCTCTTCGTCCCACACCAGAGGTTGAAGGTGCAAAAGAACCAGCCGTTCGGATGGAGATCAATGAAACACGATATTACGGCTGCTCTTTGTCTTACCCTTGAGTCACGCAGTAGTGACATTCTCCCACAGAGTGCGATTTTCATGTGTCGATGACGGCCTGATCAGCGGCGTAGCGCTTTCGAGGGCAAAATTAGCCCTCGCGAACCCTCTTCTCCCCATCCGGTGACCGATAGCTTGCCAGCTCTCCAGTTTCCATCCCACCTTTCGTGCATGAGATGTGGTCTAGATCTCTTCATTTCCGCATATCTCGCTGTGGCTATCGTGGAGATCTGCATGGCACTACTGCCCTGAACTTGTGTTTTTTAGCATCAGCGCATTGACCGCGAGCATCCAAGGCCTTCCCGCGCGCGGCACCGCCCTTTTTGGTTCCCAGTCATCATTGCATACTGCATATCAGCTCATGCAAGCACACGTACCCTCGATGGCAACCATGGGTTGTGAAAATCCGCTAGACGTGGTGTGCTAGTTCGTGTCCATCAATCTTGCCACGGAAGTCTAGCGGCCGATGATCCCCACCTCCCGTTTTGCAAGGCACTCGTCAAAAAAAGTCATGACCTGGGATCTTTTCTTTCTTCACGGCAGCCACTATCTTGGCCCTTTGTATCTTGGCTTGCCAAGCCCCTAAGTCAAGCCGTTTGGACTGCCGAGTATGGTGGAAACGGGAGCTCGAAACAGTTCATAAGACGCAGATTCCATCGCGAAATTACATCGAGTATTTCCTTCTCATCACCATCATTCTTGCCTTCATTATCACTTTGCAGTCTCGTTCTCACATCATGTATTCGGCAAGGTCTCTACTCTGCGCAGCGCTCGCTGCGACCCTCTCGGGAGTCCGAGCCCAAGCGGATGTCCCCCTCGACATCGACGGCTCCTTCGACGGGTGAGTTCGTTTCCTAGTTGATGGACGTATATGAGCAATTTATACTGACTTTACGAAGCGCAACACTTACCGGAACTGCTTTCAACTCTGGCGGGACAATCACATGCAACGGCCAGACAGTCACCGTCCCCAAGAACCTCCAAGTAGCCTTTCCGGCGACGTTCGTGGGCTTCGCAGACTTCTACGCGAGCTCAGGCAACTACAAGAACTATCAGTGTCAGATCACCGGCAATTACGTTGGAGGAACGACGGCCGTTGCTGCTCAGATTTCCATCTCGCAGTTCTCCACAACCACCACTCAAGGCTACATCACAAATACAAATGTCAACGGTGACATTTACGTCGACGTTGGCAACAAACAGACTCTCACTGTCCGCATCAACGATCCCAATGGCGTCTACTCAGCTGGAAACTCCGCTTCGTCGGGCATCGATCCCTTCTTCACCGCCGACGACCAGAACCCCAGCATCACTTCCTTCTCCGGATTCCCCATGTGCGTTCCTCGCAGCGCAGCGGATGCACTTTGCCCCATGAGCAACCGCCCGGACATCAACGACAAGAAACTAAGGAAGGGATCTACCTTGTAAGCTCAATCATCATGCTCTTCGCCAACGATCCATTACTAATACCAGACGTAGCAAAGCACCCAATGCATTGGTCATGGCGCCTTTGATCCCAGGCGACTTTATCACGTTCTCGGGTTACGAAAGCGGTGGAAAGGTCATCGTCTACGAAATCACCGTGTTCAACACCCAAATCACCACTTCAGGCGTTCCGACATTCATCCGAATGGAAGATGCCAACATCGGTGTCTGGACCGCAGACACTGCGAACCAGGAAGTCGCTCAGACTAGAGTGAGTTACACCCCCCTCCAAACCCCTGCACTCTTGCTTCTCAAAGCTGACTCCCCAAAGTTTGTCGGTTACTCTTCTGAAGCCACCGGAAGCATGAAGATCCAGGCCATTGACTACAACCGATGCACCGGCGAAAAGACGTATCGCGACATCGGTAGTCTCCCGGTCCCGACCACCGAGGTCCGTAACAAGTTCGAGTACCGCGTCACACAGCCTACCGTGGTGAAGTACGCCCGTGAATACTACATCACCGCTTCCGGCGGCTCCAAGACCACTACCAACAACAACATCCTGGCCGGCACCTACGTGATGCCCGTCTCTGAGTGGATTCAGCCTGAGGACTCGGTCCCTGGTACGGCGCCCACCGCGCATGACTTCAGCCAGTACCAGTGGCTTACCGACGGCCTCGGTGCGGATGACAAGGGTCAGATCTGGGGTCCCCTCGACCCTTTCCCCCAATCTGGTGTCGCTATTAATACCGCAGCGTGCCCAAGCACCTCTGCTACTGGTGGCACCAGCACCGGCACTGGAACCAGTACTGGCACCGGCACCACGACTCCCAGCAAGGACACCGTCACCGTCGTCGGCACCCCCTCGTGGGTCTCCTCCAAGAGTGGCACTATCACCATCCAGTGCAAGACTACTTACACCGAGAAGGATAACCTCGTCAACATGAAGGTCAGCTTCACTACCGTAGACGGCACCACTAGCGGTATGTCAATGACCGCTGCCGGCAACGGTATTTGGAACTTCAGCCAGAGCAAGGTCAAGAACCGTCCGACATCGGTCACCTGTGTCAGTGATCTTGGTGGCATCGGTACCTGGAAGGCCTAGTGCTGAGGCGGCTGTGCATTGGCGGGGCCTCAGATTTCTTCTGTTTTTGCTTTTATATTTTCCTCCGTTTCCTTTGTATCTTGTTGAAATACCTATAGACTATAGAGCTTACGAATTATGACTACCTTGCAACTGAACCCTATGCTCTTCATCCTCTAGGCTCGCAGTTGCCTATGATTTTCATATCAAAAGGACAATGAGTGCACCGTTATTGACCCGGAATCTCTATGAATGGCCACAAAAACACCCAACTGACATTTCCACTGAGTCTGGATTCAAGAGACGTGTCAGTGAATCACTTGGGAAACTACTCGCTTTCCACGGCTCTTACTACTTCTCACGCCGGATCATGCATGTTCACATCACGGCTGCTGCGATCAAATAGTCAGACCACTCTGCATAGTGCATGTAGTGACCAAAGACGTCGCGAGCACGCATGAAGAGATAGTTGGTAACCTAGGAGATAAATTCGCCGTCAAAAACTACACCGTAATCCACGTCTTAATTGGAGTCAATCCGCACGATTCTACCCCCGTAGCTGTGGTAAACCGCGTCGCTATGATACCTGTCCAACTTCTCAGTCAGCTTTATGTAATCCGAGCGTCCATGGACGGCGAAATACAAAAAGCCACCAGATACCACTACAGTAACCATCAAACACAGACTGGGCTTAAGCCACATCCCACGCCTCGTGCGACCTACCCCTGGATTTTGACACGACGGCTGTGCTCAGGCTGCTGTTCGCGCTGAGACATGTGGAGCATGCTGCGCAGAAGCATGAAAATAGACTCGTGTGGCCGCCGTCGCCGCATTTCAAGGCCATGCTTCCAACCATGTAAGCTTTCGGGCGTCTCTGCGCAAGTCGTAGGTAGTCCAGAGTATCTTGAGAGACGCTCGATGAATATCTGCTGACATTGAACCATTGTTTGAAAAGAAACCGAGGTTTGAAGTGACCTAGGAACACCTGGTTTATTATTAGACTTTGGAGTTTGGGCGTAGCTCTGCGGCATCCACACGAAATGTGGTAATGACGTGTCAAATCCGTGGCAGCGGAGAAATATGTCAAGGGAATAAGTGTCAAACTCGTTTCCCTACTCGGGACCGTCCGAAAGTATTGTCCGCTACTTCGAGAATCTGCGGCTGGAAGAAATTTCGGCTTCTCTGTATTTTAGGATATTGGCTTGCTCAGGCGCAGGGAATATCCTTCTTGTGGTCGAAACATGAAATTTAAATTATAGGCCTAGTTAATGCGGCGCCGCCAAATCCAGCTATGCACAAATCGACAGGTTTTGCGCCGTCTCTCCCTCCATTTTTTTCATTTCTTGAATGTCGCCCATTCAGTGCATTCAATGTAGCTTTCCCCGCCAATCAAAAGAAATGAACACATGAATTGGTTGATCTTCGCTACCTTTATCAAAGGACGTTTTTTCGAAAACGATTGCAACTTGCGAAATTCATACGGACCTGTGCGCGTGGCTTTTTTTGAAGCCACTCCGGGATATTGTTCCCGAGCGTGCTATATGTGTCTACTTGAAATATTGCCCCTTGAAGCCGGGAAGAATCTCTTGGCCTTCGGATGATTGGTAGCTGACACCCTTCCTCTGTTGCCAAGTCTGCTTCAATGTCGTGAACTCGCCCATTGTCGGAACCTTGTGGCCGCCAGCTTCGAACTCATTCTGGGTGAAGCCTTCCCTCTTTAGCACGGGAGAGTCAACAGTCTTCAGCACCAAGTCATTCTGAGGGCGCGCGAAATAAAGAAGACCCAAGCGGTCAACGTGTCGCTGGTCCTTCGGGGGGAGCGATACCTGTTTTACCGAGTTAGCATGACTGTGTGTCGATCACCGCGATGCGGGGCTTATTACTCGGTGCACGGTAGACTTGACGTATCCACCAGTCAAGAAGCTCAAGGCATCGCAGGTGTTGACCGTAAGGCTGCCATCCAGGGGCTTGGCCCACTTCCATTCGCCCGTCTGGTGGTCCCTAATCTGCAGCGCGGCCACGGGCTGGCGGAAGAGGAGAGTGATGGTGCCGAGATCGGTGTGGCCGCGCGACCATAGGCCGTCGTCGAGCTTCTCAATCTCTTCTTGCGTGAACTTGGAGTACTTCATGTACCGCAGGTGAGACTCGTCATGTGTCTCCCACTTGTGAACCCTGGTGAAGAAATCTTCAGGGAGCTCCAGAGCTAGGGCAATGAGGTGGTTCAACGGGTCTAGGACCCTGTCATGCAGGTTCTGACATGTTGAATCAGTGCCTTGAAGCATGGGAAAAGTGGGCGGAGGCGTTGCCTTACCTTTGCGAAACCCTCGATTTCCTCCTTCCGGTCCTCGAGCAACTTAGGTAGGGGCTGTGTGATGTGTCCATCCCTGGTTGCCATGTTCCAAACCTCGGTCTTGTCTTTGAGGCCGCCACTCAGGAACCTCCTGCCGGCAGGGCGGTACCCATTGTAGTCACCGGAGTCCAAATCCGGCTCGTACTTGAGTTTCTCCTCCAAAGGAAGCTCGTAAAACTTTTGACCGAGTGCAAATTGTGTGTCGACCTCTTGCTGTGAGATGCCGTAATTGATGACGTAGAAGAAACCCTTGGTCCGGATAGCTTCAATCAGAGTCTGTGCGAGCTCCTTGTTTCCCTCGGGTGTGCCGTACTTGGCAAGGTCGATCGTGGGAACTGTAATACGGAATCAGGTCAATCATTCAAGCTTTCACACCAAGCTGTAGAACATGCTTACGGTCAGCCCAATCAAGGTCCTCCTCCGTCTCCGGAACATGAGAGTATTGGTACAGTTCAGACACGGCAGTTGGCATTTTGGGCGATGTGGAAAGCTGGCAGATCTCCAGTTGAGTGTTCGGACAGCCCAGGCTCTGGGAGTAGCCTGGGAGTTCTGAGGTCGCCATTTTAAATATAACCTTGATTGCGACTCCGGACGGCATCTCGCCGGACATACACCCCGGCTTCCACGAATGCCCGACCAGGCCTTACTCCGCACAACAGGGCAGGGCCGCAACATCCATGATTTTGCCTCAACTCTGGCTGTGGTCACACACGCATGTTTACCCCGCAGGCTCACTAAGCAGGAATTCAATGTTGTTTGGTCGAGGCTGTTGGAGACGTAAGATCGCCGCATGTCATCATTTGATAACGGATGGCGCAATTCCCACCACCACCACAGCCCCCGGTCTGCCAACATCGTCACTTTCGCAGGTGAACGTGCCGGAAAATGGAAACCAAGCCTCCAAGACCTGCCCCCGCACCTGCGGTGGATGGCCGCGGACTACAGTCGCCCGCTGGTAAAACGAAACCGAGGTCGGCGAGATGCTTCTTTTGCCCGGCTCGCGATTCGATGAAGCTGAGCATCCAGTCTCGTCAGGAGATTATCTGCATGATGCGGTACCCGCAAACCCGCGTGTTTCCCCAAAAAGACTGGACACCAAAGCTAAATCGTCATTCCTGGCACAATGGCGAATAGTGGGCGAAGGGGGTTTGCTTGGTCCAGCTACGGGCCTCGGCGGGTGGTCGACAGCAATCGCCGCGATCTGGTCGCGGCCAGTAGGCCGCTGGGTCCAGGTTGGGAATTCTTCGTGGGCAAGGTATTAGCAAGGGATTTGATAAAGATTTTCACATGATGGCAATTGTTAAAAGCTGGAGCGGCCTTCCTGCCGTTGTGTTCGTATAAAACACCGAACAAACTATACAGTCCAGCGGGGTTGCATCTCCTACGTGAGTCTTCGGGAAATAACAGATATCAAAAATGGGAGCCATCGCTGAAGCTGTGAAGAAGACCAAGGTGGGAGCTGTGGTCATCTCGGTCTTTGACTGGTACCGTGAGTCTTTCGGCCGCTCCAATCTATGCCGTGACGCTTGCTAAAGTCCATCTAAGCCTCTCACTACCCAGCCGCCGAACGGAAGCTTCTGAGGAAATTGGACCTCGCGATTCTCGTCTTTGGGTGCTTGAGTTTCTTCTGCAGAGTCAGTTGCGAAAACATTGAAATACATCTACTAAACCGCGACTCTGGGCCAGGCTGACGCCAGCATAGTTTCTGGGACAACAAAACATCACCAATGCATACGTCTCGGGTATGAAGGAAGACCTCGACTCGCACGGAAACGAGCTCAACTACTACGTCGTGGCTTGTGAGCAATACCAGCAGGGAAGCTGGAACACTGTCTTTACTGACAAAACCTCAGATAACACAGCCTATGTCCTTGGACAGATCCCGCTCATGACGCTTCAGACGAAAGCAAAGATGTACGTCCTACAATCCTACTATATAATTCTTTCGCTAATCGCAAACAGTGCTCCATATCTTCTTCCTTCGCTACAGGTAATCTGGGCAGTGATTGCTTTCTGCCAATCTGAGATCAAGCACAGCTGGCATCTGTACATTCTTCGAGCCATCACGGGCTTTTTGGAAGCGTCGTCGTTCGGCGGCACGCATCTCATTCGTGAGTCCCACCATGTCCCACAGTTCATGGTCATTGATAGCTGATATCGGAGTTCAGTGGGTAGCTGGTTCAAGGATGAGGAACTCTTCAAGCGCGCCGGAACATGGTTCATGGGGAATTCACTCGGCTCCATGTTTTCTGGTATGGTTTCCAGCGCGCGAACACGACGTCGTCTACTTGTTGCTGATCTTTCTTCTTAGGCTATCTCCAAGCAGCTGCGTATCGCAACTTGAACGGAGTCTATGGAAGGGCTGGTTGGAGATGGCTTTTCATCGTCCAAGGCATCATCACACTTCCAATCTCGTTCCTCGGTTTCGCATTCTGGCCCGGATTGCCTACCTCGCCCAGGCGCTGGTTCTTTACCGCTGAAGACCACGCACTTGCCGTCAAGAGAATCCCGACTGTCGAAAGGGAAGGCATCACTTGGAAGACTTTCAAGTACACCTTGTCCCGACCGGTGTGGTGGATCTGCGTGCCTTGCTACATGTTCGTTGTTTGGCGACTCCCGAGACTCTTGACAGGTCTGGAACTAACGATTTCCTGCAGCTTCTTGTGCCAAGCGCAGTACTGGACAGGGTACATGGCCCTATGGCTTCGCGATGCGCAGTATTCTATCGAACTGGTCAACATTTTGCCAACCTTTATCGACTTACTTCGCGCTTTGTCTTCTTGGCTGGGTACTACTCTGGCTGGCTGCCTGAGTCTCAGAGGGCTCTGGACCTTCCAGGCGGTAGGATTTCCACCAAGTAATTTTCATTGACATCAAGTATGTATGCTGACGGACGGCATCTCAACAGAGTTTCGTCTTGTTTTCCTGTATTGTTTTGTCGGTATGGAATGTCCCAGACATCCTCAAGTTCTTGGCGTTCTACTTTGGTGGTTTCTCTGGAATGGCCTCGCCCATTTTGGTAAGCGTTTCAAGTGAGTGAGTTGAGAAAGGCCGATTGCTGATGAGAAACGCCAGTACTCCTGGCTCAATTCCACTCTCAAAGAAAACTACGGAGAACGTGGCCTCATCATCTCATCCATGATGACGTTGGGTTTCTGCAACCAGATTTGGATACCCCTCTTCACTTTTCCGACTGTCGAAGCACCCCGGTTTCCACATGGCTATCCTGCAGCAACTGTGTTCGAGGTTGCAATGTGGGCATCTCTAATGTTCGGCGCATGGTACATGAAGAGATGGAAGCAAAAGAACCCCGACCTAGAGATGAGACTGGCCAATGGTGCAGCCAATGCGAATGCATCGTCAGGGGTGGCTTCAGACTCCGACAGGCCAGAAGGAGAATTTGGTCGTCCGTACGAAAGCAAAGGGCAAGAGGTAGTCGCAAGTGAACCTATGCCGCCTCCGAAGGATTGACGGTAATGCCAGGCAACTGTGAAGGAGTTCGACGGGCTTCACAGGATTCTAGCGTATGCACCCGGAAATTTGCAACCGCCAACAAATGGTCAGTATTGCAAGAGTGATCGAAGTGAGCCGCTTCATGTACTGTCAGAGATCATTGAGATGATACGGAATTCTTGCTTAGCCCAGAAGACTTTGAGAATCTCAGCTTATCGTGACGTACGTTGGCCCCGGCCTTTCGTCAAGCCCTTCGGTAAAGGGGCACCAGTGTTTCCACACCTTCGTCTGCTGCTCAATCTCATCCGCGATTGCAATTGCCATATCCGGAACCGAGATGCTCTGAAGACGCCCGTCGAATATCGAAAGGTTATCGCCGCTTTCTGCCGCCCTCTTTAACTGAAGAGGCATTCTATCAATTTCGACCTTGTACGATCCAGTTCGTGTTCCGGGCCTGTACAGGGGAGGTGGCGATATATATGTCCACTTGAAGGATGCGTTCCCGTCGAAGAACATGTAAGTGGCTCGCGCTCCCGTGATGAAATCGACACCTTGGCTGTTCATATCCGCCATCATCTTATCCATGTCTTCGAGCACCCTCTTCGTCTCGTCCGTTCCATGTCGACCGCGTTCTGCGATCCAAGCATCTCTAGCCGCGCGTAGACGTGTCGCAAAGTCGTCAGACCAGTCCAGGCAGTGGTTGATGAAAGCCTCGCTGGCCAAGATGGCTCTACCGTATGCCGAAAAGAACCTTGCGTCATCCTCAGCCGTCATGCAGGGCCTGTCTGGAACTTCCAGACTGCCCGCGCCTCCTACCATGACGAAGTACGGGACTTTCGCTTCTCTGGAGGCCAACAAAATTTTCCGTGTCATCTCCACGAACGAGCCTTTGGTTGGAATCAGACGAGTTTTGAAGAGGTCGGGACGTTACTTACGGTACGCGAAAGCTGAACCGAGTTGACTATGTGGGCCGTAAGCATTCACTACTATGTCCAGTCCATGCAAAGTCTTCGAGATTTCCATAACATCTGAGGTACTGAGGTCTATGGTCCTTGGCTCGTAAGAACTGTGCTTTCCTAATCTCGATGGATTTCTGCAGACCCCGACAACATAGTGTCCTCGATTTAGTAACTCGACTGTCGCGTGGGATCCTGTCATGTCCGTGGCACCGACCACGCCAACTTTCAGACCAGACATAGTAGTAGACGAGCTGAGATTTAAACTAGCTGCTGTTTGAGACAAAACGCCATGTGCCATTCTGTTCGTTAAGTAGAGCCCAGGCGGCGCAATGGCGGCGGAGCCGCGGTATGCTCGAGCCTCCGCCCGAACTCTTGCCAGATCTGTCGTACGTCATACGTCCCGTCCGATAGCCAAAACCCAAGAGGAAAAAGATCGAAATGTGTCAAAGGTGCTTAGACAACTACGAGACGGAAATGAAATGCGCAAGTCATGGGTTTAGGCAAATAGCGTTTCGGGCCGGGCTGAGTTCGCCCAGCCGAGACAAGCTAACCAGAACTCCCGTTCTCCATCCGACACCTTCTGGACTGATGCTCGTAGAAGTCCCAACTTTGCGTTTTAATGTGCAGACATGCGTTTGTTCGCCGTAGACTGAGCATGATTTTGTAGCGGCAGCCGCGTGAATCGGGACCTTATCCTTGGAGTCTGGGCTCGCAACGTTCGCGCAACTACCCGGGCGCAGAATCCCTGCATTTCTTAACAAGGCAAGGTACATAGTCCACGACTCGATGAACTAATTACTCTGAAGAGCAGAGGTGAGAGAGCTCTTCTTCTGTCGCACTTAATCGCTTTCGTGAAGAAGGAAACCAAAGCTTAACACAACACTCGTTCGTAGTTTCATGCTTTTCATCGTGAGCATGGATCAAGGTAGCTGTGGATCGTCGAAAACATATGCCAATCCCTACATGGTAGCTGCTTGCAGGGTTGAAATCGGACCCCCGTCGGAGATCAGGGTAACACCGTCGCTAAAACAACAGCACTCTAGCTAGCCTGAAGAGGAAGCCAAAAACGGACGCGTCTTTAACTCAGACGGGCTGACTTAACCCCGATGGCGGCGGTCCGCCGAAACGGAGACGGGATCACCGTGCTTCCTTTCATCTCACTTTCGTCATCTTCATCCTGCCTGGAAATACCAGAATTTACCGCCAGCAGAAGACGACGACGACGACGACGACGACGACGACGGCGACTCCCCAATCCCTTTGGTCGTCTCTCGAGAGCGCTTGATTGAGGCAATGGCGCCGCATGACAGAGGTCAGAACGGCGGCAACGCGTCAGACAGGGCCGCGAACGCGACCGAGACGACTCCGCTGCTGGCGACCAAGGATATCGCGCCGACCGCCGGCCCCGAGATCTCGCAAGCAACGACGCTCCATGAGCCGGAGCCGGAGTCGCAGTCGCGCCAAGATGATACCGAAGCCGCGGATGACAAGCCGTTGCCGGTACGGCAGATCATCCTCCTCTGCTATGCCCGGCTGGTCGAGCCCATGGCCTTTTTCGCCATCTTTCCCTACATCAACAAGATGGCCCAAGAAAATGGCAATCTTGCGGACGCGGACGTCGGCTTTTACTCCGGTCTCATTGAGTCTCTCTTCTCACTGACGCAGGCCGTGGTCATGATCTTTTGGGGCAAGATTTCGGACCGGGTCGGCCGCAAGCCCGTGCTCGTCTTCTCGCTTATCGGCGTTACCATCGCGACATCCATCTTTGGCATGGCAAAGACTATCCCCCAGATGATTGTGTTTCGGTGCTTGGCTGGCGTTTTTGCCGGCACCATCGTCACTATTCGCACCATGGTTGCAGAGCACAGCACTCCGAGGACGCAAGCAAGAGCCTTCAGTTGGTTCGCATTTAGTGGAAACCTAGGCATTGTGAGGTTACTTCAAACCAAGTGAGGGTCGACTTGCTGACAAAAGTTAAAACCTAGTTTATTGGTCCTTTGCTCGGAGGCGCCCTCGCAGCACCGGCAGATCAGTACCCAGGCGCCTTCAAGGACATCCAGTTTTTCGTCGAGTACCCTTATGCATTGTCTAGCTTCGTCATTGGCTTCATCGGCCTGACGGCGGCCATCACCAGCTTCCTCTTCATCGAGGAGACGCTCAAGAAGGAGCCGCACTCCGAGGGTGATGGGTCAGCTCCCAAGAAGGAATCCTCTTCAATCAAGGCGCTAACTGGGCGAAACTGAATTTCCGATCCTGCTGAGGAAGAATTATCAACGTTTCGTGTTCTTAACTGGATAAATTCATCTGGGTGGCTGATTGGGTTCAGTTAGCTGTGCGGTGATGCAAAACCGCTGCTGCATTCTTTGTTGACATAGCAAATGGACGAAGACAAACATATTGTGGTGCAAACAATCTGGCCAAAATGTCACTGGGACCTTGAAAGCACGTATCCTGAAGGCTTCTTGTAAAGCAAGTGGAATGATCCTAAGGTACAAAATTCTCATCGAGTCCAGCTCTGGTCATAATCTCCTGCCGTTCAACAGCAACGACAATCATCTTGTTCATCATTACAGTCGAGCCCAGACAACATGAAGGCCTCAACCGCTGTCTGCCTTCCCATCCTGTTCGCTATGGGGGCAATGGCCAGCTTCAGGGATACATGCAAGTTCAAGACCTTCGATCCCACCAACGACGGGCAGCCTACCCTGTATTACGAATGTCCACTCGAAAATCTCAAAGCATGGCCTTTCGTCAGCTGCTCCAAAATACACCTCAACGATTGTTTCGTGAACGTCATGGGTAAACTCTGGAACAGGAAGAAGTATGAGACCCCGCACAACTCCGGATACAGCTCGCTGACCGGTGTACAGTGGTGCTTTCGGCAAGAGCTGCAAGGAATGCTCCTACAACCACGACTCTGGTGACCTCCAATGCTCCTGCGAAAATGGAGGTGGTGATTATCGCAAGACGACTGTTAACGTCGGTGAGTGTTGTTCCTCTATCGCTCATTTGTTGACAATTCATCTTAACACCTTTCTAGATGACGCAATTCAGTTCATAGACAAGAGCAAGTTGGGATGCTACGGCATTGCTCCCGAGATCAACTGTGGCCCGTCGGCTAAGATGCGCCTATGATGTCTCGATTCCGTCAGTATGGCTTCGATCGCTCTCTACTGGATAGATATTTGGTGATGGATGGGTCTGCCACTCGCTTCCTCACTGCACATTGTCGCTGTTCTGTTTAGTTGAAACGTCGTGCATGAACGACGTATCATCTGAGCCTCTTGGGAGTAAGATCAAACGTCAATGACAATTGGACATAATGTGGTCTTCGACCTCCTGTAAAACTCTCCTCGAGATGCAATCATGCAACGGTGAATAAGCATACTTGATAAAATAAAAGTTAATACGCATACTAGGTAAACCGTTTCCTCAGTCTCCGGCGAAGAATTGCTGTAGCGGGGCATCAATTTGTGGCAGAATTTACGTAAGCCTCACCGCCAACGCCAACGCCAACACTATGCAACTGAGATGATGCCCCACCGAGTCCCACCTACAAAACCCTCTTCCGACAAAGTTTTTGTTACCATTCTCTTCTTTCCCCAACACACAGGTCTCCGTAGTCACGACAGATCTCCAGCCCGAAACGGCACGACTCTACGAGGATCGGATCATTCACGCACACCATGTAGCTGCCGCAGTGCACCATGGGCGTAATTCACCTCTACCTCGTCCGTCACGGCGAGTCCGTCGACAACGTCGCGAACCTCTAGTATGCGCCTTTGTTTGCTGCCAGCTTGGCATGGGATCCGCCCCCATTTCCCTTTCTAACCTCGTGCGCGTCTCGCAGTGCTGGGTCTCGCGATGCTCCCCTGACCTCTCACGGCGTCCTGCAAGCCCGGCGCCTGGCTGCTCACCTCGCCACACGTACCGCCACCGCCCCGGTCTCGCACATCTTCGCCTCGAACCTCCAACGTGCGTCTCGTACGGCCGAGGCCATCCGGGACGCCACCTCTAACCCCTCCCAGGCCGAAACGTCAAGGAGAAGAGTGGTGAACGTCGTCCAGCTGCCTGAGCTTCGCGAGAAGCACTTTGGCTCTGGAGAGGGGCAGAAGGTCGGCGCCCGCGCTGTTGGTGAAAGGCACGTTGGCGCCGAGACCCACGAAGCCATGTTTGTGAGAGCGAAGCGGTTTGTGGACCAGTACCTGGGGCCCATCTTTGCTTGCATCGATGAGGCTGAGGATAGCGCGGAGACGGTGGTCATCGTCGCGCACGGCATCATCTTGGGTGTGCTGGCGAGGGCTTTACGCTCTGCGACGAACTTCGGCACGCTGGTGTCATCCCCCGAGGACAGTTTACCTCTAGCCTGGAGCAACACCGGCTACGTAGAAATTCTCGTGGCCCCCGCACCGGCGCTCAAGGAGGCGACTGCTACCTGGCCCAACCTGTCTGTCAAGACAGTCGGGGTCAACTCCACTGAACACCTCCAAGGTCTGAAGAAGACCCGGGGTGGGATCGGCAGCGCGAAGTTTGACGAGAAGCAGAAGACAATTAGCTCGTTCTTCACGCCGACCGCCAAGAAGCGCAAACATGGAGACAAAGCTTGACGCTCTGTCCTGGCCATCGAGTACACTTCATGGCAGTTGCCCGGTGGCCTATGAATCATAAGGTATGTCGAGTCTTGCAATTTCCGTTTTCCCCAAATCACTATGCTTGTTGTGATGAGGCAAGAAAATTCACAGACCTGTACCGAAAGTATACATGTGGAAAAACATTCGTCCAACCGCTGTCTGACACAAGCTATCAAACATCTTATTGTTCCTGATCCCTCAACGAATGAGCCTAGGCTGACGTCGCTTAAGAATACAGATCTCAACATCGGCTGATGGTGACGTGACGCTGGGAATTTGGAATACAGAACAGTAGTGTTTAGACTAATGACAAGTTTTTAACTATGTCCATCGACTCTGTCCTCGTGGGGTGATGCGTTCTCTACTCATTTAATGTCTTCATAATCATACCCTTAGTACACATCCAGCTGGTCCTGGTCCTCCAGACAATTCCACACCCTCATTCATTGATCCGCGCCCAGATAATTCTACACGTCCGTACTCCACTCGTCTTGTCCGGTGAAGACCTTGTACACCCTCTTACTCACCGACTTGCCCACAGCTCGGTCTGAAAACCCGCCGTCTTTGTTGGTGCTCTTGCGCAGGTTTTCGAGAACCAGCGGGCCACCTTCTTCTAGTCCCTTCACCAGCTTCGGCACCGTCTCAAACTCACAGGCAATCCCATAAGCGATGGGAGCTGTGACGCGCACTATCTCCTGCAGCATCCGAACGTACGTGTCTTTGACGTCCTCTCCGGTGCGCACCTGGCCGGTCTCCATGCAAAAGCCGGCGCCGGCAGCGTTGGCTGCCTCTCGTTGCTTGCGGTACGGCACAGTCGAGATGTGCTGGGTGAAGATAGCAACCCATTGCGCAGTTTCGACAGCCACGTTCGTGTGATGAATCAGCACGTCGTGCATCACTTGCAACTCGAGCAACGCATCCTCGATCGTGTCTTCGTCGACGTATTCCTGGGGCTGTTGGTTCTTCCGACGTCGAGACTGAGTAGTCGCGGAGGCCTCCACCGGTTCTGCGATCTGGTTCCTGACAGCGGAGACGAACTGTCGGTTGCGAACATTTCGGTTTTTGCGCATCCACGGCGTCAGGCCTTCGATGAGGTAGATGAGCTGCTCCGTCGGAAAATAACGCTTCATCTTCAGGACGTGGGCTTCGAGGTCGTTTCCTTCGGGTCCCAGAGCGTAGGCTACAAAATCCGACGCATTGACGACCACCAAGGCGAACTTGTCTGCCTCGATGCGCATGGGTATGGGTTCCCAGTGGCCCAGCTCTTCGTTGAATCGGCTAGCGACCTTTCTCCTCCATCTGACGACATCATCCACGGGACTTTCCCACGTGGTGTGCTGCACATCCAGGTCGTTGAGAAGGGTTTGGATCTGGAGCGTAACGGCTGCAGGCAGGCTAGAAGGAAGGTCCGCAATCATCTCTGGGGTGGAGACTTTCTTGTCCGTCCGGATCTTATTGACTTCAGCCAGAGCGGAAGCGCGCTCCTTTTCTCTTGCCTTTTGTTCCTTTGCCGCTTCCTTCTCTTGCTTCTTGCGTTCCATTTCCCGCTCTCGCTCCACGGCCTTTGCTTCCTTATCTCGTGCTCGATCATCCGCTGACTTTTTGCTCGCGGTTCGTGATGTTGCGGGTTTAGTTTTCGTGGATGTAGCCCGATGACTCCGCTTTTTGGTCATAACTTGGCGTTTGAGTTTGGCAGCATCGAAGTTATCGAGGTCCGGAAAATCATCGTCCGAGTGAGGATTTAATCCAGCAGGTTCTGATTCAGCATCGCTGATATCGATGACCTCGCTGGCATATTTGGTAAATGTTCTCCGCGATGGTGGCGGGGAGAAAGGGTCGCTGGGTATGTGTCGTTCGGGGGCGGAACTCGAGATAGGATCCCAATTTGCTCTCCTCTTCGGGGACACGGCCTTATGCCTCCCCTTATCTCGACACGTACTTATATTCAACGATTGCATTCCTTCAGCCTCCGCGGGCATTGGTTTAGCGGAAGCCGTGAACGAGTTATCGTCGTTACCGCCGTCGTCATCGTCATCGTCGTCGAGTGTGATCGTGCAGGGCTTAGGTATGGGCTTCGGAGGAGGTCGAGGCGAGCTCGCGAATGGGTCATCAGCGTCGGAGGTCAAATCATATTCTATGCGATTGATGCTCGTTGTCGAGGGCTTGGAGGCAGTCAAAGAGCGGTTCTCTTCTTTTCCTGTAGGTTGAGCAGACGGTGGTGTTGATGCGAATGGATCGTCAGACTCGATATCTTGAGAAATCTTGGAAGGTTTCGAGGTCACTTGTGGTCTTGGAGGAAGGCCAGGAGAGCTTGAAAACTCGATCGGGTCATCCAAGACCTGAGCCCGCCGCAATGCACCAGACTGCTTGGGGGGTGGCCGGCTCGCTTCATCTGGAGCAGGGTGTGGAGGCCCGAATGGGTCGCTGCTTTCATGAGCGGTCGGTGCTAGGCGCGGCCTCTTGACATCTCTGATCTCAACATCGTGTCCTCTCGTAATCGGCAAGCTGCTATCTAGGTCGATTGTGGTGTCGAAGTCATCTGACATGAAGTAGGCCTGCGGATCGACGGTTGCTGGTTCCTCCCGTGTTCTTTTGGCACCAGAGACACTCCTGGGAGAATAGGTTGGCTTTCGCTGGCCATTTTGTAATGACGAATTTGTTTTTGATTCACGGATCTGATCCGGAGAGTCGGCAGTCAAGTCAAACACGTCGTCGCTGTATTTCAATGCCGCTGCAACTGCAGCGGTCGCCTTAGGTTGCGCTATCGCAGGCTGGGCCGGGGCTGGCGACGGGCCCAACGAGGGACTAGAAAGCAAACTGATGACTTCAGCCGGCATATTGTCGTGTGTGATCGTTGAGGCCCCAATCGGCCACGTCCTCGGCCTGCTAATATTGACGAAGTGCTCGTTTTGCCCCAAAAATCGAAATCGCGTCTCAAGCGCAGGTGGGGCACGCGACCGCTGCGGGTCTAAGCGCGAACCAGTCGCGACCCACGTGATCACGCACTTACCTAAGATGTCGGTTCCCTCATCTGATGCTTACCCCGGTTACAGTGTTGGATAGGCCAGTAAACGCTGTCAGAAAACACTTCCCACGTTCTGGAGTTCTCTCCCACGCACGTGGTGTCCAGTTCTGGTGCCAGGTCATTCGTGGTGAACAACGAACGAGACTGTCTTCATTCGCATGGAATCGGCTTCCTTCCCATCATTCTTCTTCAAAACCCAGGAACAGCGTCTTCGGTTATGTCACAACCACCGCCGTCGCTTCAACTCTCCTGGCTGTGGAGGCAGAGCACGCCAAGAACTTCGTGACATCCTCCTGGGTAGTCGTGGTCTCCTATTCGATCATACCTCGCACCATAGTCCCCTCATGGTCAGCCTTGACTCAGCAGTTGCTCAGTTGGAAGCCCTTGGAGACCTGGTGTTCTTGGGGACATAGGCCTTGCTCACCGCAGAGGTCAAACCAAAGAAGATATTGCACTGCATTGATGCAACCTGAGCGGCCGCCAAGCGCCCGTGTGTTGTAGCTTGTATTAGTCGATCGTGTGATGATCAGATATGGCTTCATCCTAATCTTTGGTAACCTGCCATGGATCTCAGCTGTAGTGATGATGAAAGACGTGACCAAGTTCCGCCTTTTGGGCTGTCTTCCACGAACCCGATCGGGTACCGCAGGCCATGCACTACGCCAAGATTCCGGGTTTTATGCCATTGGTTTTATGTAAAAGGACTTGGTTGGAGACTTTGTATCCCGTTCTAACCCATCCAGTCATGGGATTCAGTAGCTGTCATTAGACACAGCTTTCATGGACCCCGATGCGTCCGCGGAATGTAACACTGTAGTTTATTTGTGTTGCAGGTTGGGCGCGAAGATGATGTGCGAATCGACTGTTTTTCCATGAATCGTGTTCGAGAGAGCGATCTTTTTTTTCACCCCATTCAATTGGAGATCTCTGTGTAATCCAGCCGGCTACGATGTTTTCCCCCGTCGCAAATATACGATCAACTCATTATTGTTAGTACCTATTGCGTCCCCTTTCTAACTGCACGTTTCTCTGAAACCCCAAAATGATGTGTCTTCTCAAACACAGGCATCAGTTTTGTTGTGAAAGCCCCTTGTCACAAATCTCTGAGCGTATAGGAGTGAGTTGTGTCACCCGATAAGCTGACGTCAGAAGAGAGGGATGATCATCAACCTTTCAGGGTGAAGGCTCAAGACACTTCTCCTTGGACTTCTCATTGGATGACAATTCGGTACTAAATGTTTCCGGTCTGTTGCACTCGAAATTAAGGAGACAACTTTTGTTGCCGGCTATCTGAATCTAGAGTCTAGACTGCGTTTGAGTAATGCTTGCATTAGATTTGCGGTTGGAAGATGCTTCGACGGCAAAGTAGCTGGGGCTGTGCAACGTGAAGGATTTCGATGTTGCAATTCATGAAAGTCTTTCCGAAACTAGAAGATGTAAGTTGCTACTGAATGTCTCACCCTCGTCAGCACCTATGCGCAATTGGCCAGCCCCTGCCAACAACTACACGCTCCGGCATTTTGCAATAAACTCCGTGAAACAAGAAGCTCTAGACCATCACAGACACATCATGAAGAGGCTTCTCACCAATCATCGAAAGAGAACACCCGGAAACCCGCATTGAAGGATTCCTGAATAACGGAGCTCTTGCGTTTGTCGAATGTCTGGTGTTTTTGTCGGGCGATCGGGCGAATGCAAACAACCGGCGATCCATTAGGCTTGGACTTGTGACCAAGAAATGCAACTGGAAATTGAAGAGTAAGTCGAGTATATAAGCCGTGCTGTCTTCCTGACTACGGGTTCAAGTTCTTCAGATCAAGCGCCTTCGGTCATCCAACCTCACTTACAAACACATATTCCAAACTCCATCCTTCTTGCCAAAATGAAGTTCTCTCAAGCTCTCATTGTTCTTTCGGGACTCGCTCTGTCCGTCAATGCCACTGCCGTGCCAGCCGACCTCAGCGACAGAGGCGTCATCGAGGAGCCTGTCTATGACGAGCCCCTCACTGACGAGCTCGGCCTCGAGAAACGGGCTTGCGGCAGCCCCATCTGTAAGGGTGCCGTTGCCATCCGAGACGCCAACTGTCCCCTCTCCTGCATGTACAGACAGTGCGTCAGGTACAAGTGCGCCAAGGGCAAGAACGTAGGCTATATCCCTGAATTCTGCATCATGATGAAGCTTACAAGATTTGGTAGATGATCTGCGGCAAGAACAAGAAGAGCTGCGCTCGTGGTACGTGTGTTTGTGCACTAAAGCCCATCCTTTTGCGACGTCATGGGCAAAGCAAAACGCCAGCTGATTCTAACGCGATTTCTGTAGTCAACTGATTCATCGAAGATATCATGACAAGATCCCGTGTCACTTAGGAAGACGTTCTTTAGGGTCATGGTCATTGAACGGTGGACTTAGACCCAAGAGTCCACAAAGAGCAGGATACGATGCTCGCAGTCTGGTCATCACGTTTCATTCTTGGTGTTTTGTTGGTGAGATATTGTAGTGTCTTGATATCATTCAACATGAATTGAAGCACTTACATTTATGAAACGTAGCATAACGCGACCTTGAAAATTTGAATGAGCAATGTGATATCCTGCCTAGCCAACCAAAAGCCTGCTTCATGATCACATATGGCGTATCAAAGGTTCCAAGATCATTAAACTTTCTTCAGCATACTCTCTGGTATTGCTGTCAATCCTTCTGTGTTTAATTACGTCTTGGTACACGTTGTAATGGATGAAACCAGAGACTACTATAACCACAGGTCATTCACGACACACGAAACCCATCAATGTCTCTCAAATAATTCTTCTTTGCCGTTTTCTTCGATCTCCTGGCATTCTACGTGAGGTCTGAGCTGCCCTGCGGCTAGTTGAACATCGAACTCACTCCCGTGGCAAGACGTTGGCCATTGGGAGGGAACACGCGGCCGGAGCGTACGAAGACACATGCCGAGCCGAAGGGTTGCAGAGTGCAGGGAGTTCTTCTGGTTGCATTTTTTTTCCCACCCATGTTCAGCTACATAGGGGTAATTACACTTTCTCACACAAATTTAACCCATATTATCATGTGCTCTACTATGCACAACGCGTGCAGGGAGTTCCCTTACTTCCGAATGCGGTAAGAGGAAGATTTGCAAGCCTGTCCATAGAATTGAGGGCAGCACTGCAGGCTACTAATACTGCATGATGCAGGGGTTCGTCTGTTCTCAGGGGTCTGCCGCCAACAACCGCAAACGTTCAACTCCGTGATTAACTAACTAGATGAAACGTTGTCTCCCTCGCTGGTGCTGATTAAATAACACGTGCAGCGCAGATGGTAGGTGCGAACACCGCAATTCTGACGAGTCGCGGCGCATGATTTTATCAACTCCAGTACCCGGCACACTTTTATTATCAATATCTAGCATTCGGAGGGTGGTGAGATCATCTGCTCGGGATGGCACTCTACACTTGTCTTATCACCATCCGCTCTTTGGTTCCGAGGCAGCAACTCTCTCCAAGCGATGCTGTCCCGATTGAGGAAGGTATGATTTGTATCTCGGGTTGTTCCTCGCTGTCGACTTCACTCATTTTGACGTTCGCACCGTATATCGCCGCAAGCTGCCGAAGGCTGTCTAGAGAGATCAGCGGTCTCAGCTCCGCGTATGTCTTCCAGTGCCCTCCCCTTCCTTCCCCCCCTCCTCTCCCGACAGCGGCTGCCAGGAGAACTCGCGGCCTTGCGTTATGGCGGCGCCGGACAAGTTGGCGGAGGGTATTTTCTTCGGGAGCCTTGGGATAGCCGATTACTCGTCGATGCACGTGGTCCGCTGGTGTCCTCAAGAGGTCGTTGCTTATGATAAACCTCGCCGTGATCGCCATATCGATGGCCTTGAATCCGGACTACTTGGCATACATTCTGCCTGCAATTTTCACCCGACCTCCATCGCCATCAACCGCGATATCACACATTTCCCCACAACTGATGGCCATCCACGAGAGCGGGGGCCCAAGCTTCTTGGCGGCTGCCGTGGCTATATCTCCGGAACGACTGGTCATAACATGAGGGTACTACTCCGAAAGGCAACTACTGGGGTTGAAGGACGTCGATGAGGAGCGTTGGCGGCGGAGTCCCACTCGACGAAACGAAACGATCCCACGCCGGGCCAACCCGCGCGAGGCGGTCAAGCACACACGAAACACACCGCGCTTCTCCACCGCCGTGATGGCGGACAGTATCAAGGGCTCGCTGGACCTCAGCCGCGAGGAAGCCATGGCCATTGCGGCCCTGGCGACTGCGGGAATCACAACGGCGTCAAGATCTACATTCTCATCTTCTCTACGTCCGCCAACGCCGCGGCCGGTACTTTTGATCCATGATCGTAGCTGTTGGATTCAGTAGGCTTGTTCGCAGTGTATGAGGTATTAATGTTATCGTTAGGTCCTTCCCCGCAGTTTTAGGTGAGGGGATTCTATATCTTATATATATATTGCATAACTAAGGAACTTCCTACATCTTTATTATAGCTATAGAACTTCATATATTATTTAACACGCCTTCTCTAATAAAGCTTTTTAGACTTTACTAAACGTTATTAGATAATATATATTCTATATGCTTACTACTAAAGTCTCTAGAGTGTTATTTATATTTAAATATTACTATTCATCTCTATTATTCCTCCTCCTTATAAGTATATTAGCGTTTATAGCTACTAAATATACTTATTATCTCTCTAGGATTATTATTATTAGGGATATTAGAGTATATATTATAAGGATTTATAATCTTCCCTTTAGTATTAATAATTAGGCATATATAAGTATCCCTTTGCTCTATTTGAACTTCTAATCTTTAGTAGAATATAGCTCTATTAGGATCTATAATTTTATTAGGCGAGGTAATAATAAAATAACCTAATAATATTTTATTAACACTAGTATAAGGGGGTTATAAAAGGTTTTGTTCTCCTTATAAATATATTCCCCTTTCTTATTAAACTTATATACTCTAAGGTTAATAATAATAATTAGTGCTTAAAAATACAATTATTAATCTGCAAATTAATAGATAGTTATTATCATCTTATAACCTATTTTATAAGTTATTCTTATAAAAATCTAGCTAAGTCTTCTAATAATTAATTATAGACCTAACTAATTTAGTTATTATTATAGTTTCTCTCTACTAGATTTATCTATTTAATGGAATTTATATATTTCTATTACTAGAGAGACTTTATAAGTGTATTAACTATAAGCTCTACTAATACGGTATATTTAACTTTAATTCATCCTTTTTTAACCTCCTATTATAGCTAATAATTATAAATCTATATATAGTGAAGTTATAATCTTAAGCGCTCTAGTTCTTTCATAACTAGGTTAATTAATTATTAGTTATTAACTTAGATCTTAACTTTTAATAATAAGGGTTAATAGTCTTAAAGCTTTATAATTAAGCGGCTTGTGAATAATCATTCCTTTGCTATTTAGGATAAAACTAGTAATTTAGCTTCTATTATTAATATAGTTACTATATCCTACTTATTTACCCTCTAACTAATAACTCCTCTATAGAGTTTTATTATAAATACTTATAAACTCTTATAATCTATTAAGTTATTAGTAAAACTAGTATCTAAAGTAATAATTGAGCTATCTTTAGTAATTCCCTTATTTATATTAAACTTAATGTATAGGTCTTTTACATTATTTAAGTAAATAAGTATTTAATTTATTACTTATTAATATTTATTACTTAGATTTTAATTAAAATAAGTAAGTTAGCTTATAGTAAAAGCTATATTAGGTCTAGTTATAGTAGCTATATAGTATTAATCTAACGTTTTATTAGTATATAACTATTTACTTTAGAGATACTTATAATAATAAGGTTTAACTTTTCTATACTTATAAGTATTTAATATGTCTTCTTTAGTAGCTAGTTAGATACCTTAAGGCCTAGATATTTCTAAATCTTCTTAGTATATAATCTCTATAATATCTAAAGCCTTTACTTTAGCTAATCTTAAGTAATCTCTATACGTAGGAACTATTTAAGATTATTACTACCTTTGAAATAATACTTCTCTTTTATCTTCTAAACATCTTAACTTACTTCCTCCTCTTTTACTTTAGGATAATAATAGTAATAGTTATTAATATGATAGAAAAGAATTAAATAATTCTTATATTAGTAGTAATTTTCCTTATTAATATATTTAAATTAAATATCTTAAAGTCCCTTCTAAAGATAGTATTACTATAAAAGAGGTAATCTTCTAAGTCTATATAGAGCTTTATTTAGCTTTAGAATAGTATATTTATCTCTATATGTAGCCTAATACTCTATATAAATCTCTTTATTAAGATCTATATATATAAATATATTTATAGTATTATATTACTTTAGTTAAATGTTAAACCTTATTATAATTACTATTAATACTTAAAATAAAAATCCTATTAGTATAGCTATATAAGTATCTCTAACTATATCTCTTACTTATTAATCTTCTCTTATTATAAATTAAGCTTCAAACTTCTAAAGCTTACCTTCTTTATTTAATTTATAAGTATATATCTATTAATAATTAAAGCTTTTATTTTTATTCTTTTATTACTTTAATTATTAATTATATATTTGTTTAATTATAACTTTTAAGATAAGATCCTTTAGCCTTATAAAACTCCTTTTTATATAAATAATTCCCAAGATCTAAATAATAATAAGGTAAAAGTAATAGATCCATAATCGCTATCCTAATTATAAACCTAGTCTATATTCTTTCTATTTTATTATTAGATTCTCTAGAGTCTATATTAATCTCTAAATAGATATACTTTTAATAATATAAGGCTTTTAGTCTTTAGTTTATACCTATTATAAATACTACTAACTATATAATCCTTAGTATAGGAATTAATCAAAACTTATTAAGATATCTCTTATAACTTTATTTAATTATAGATACTCTTATACCTTTGATCTATATTACTAAGTATAATAATAGAGTCTTTAGTAGTATTATAAAGTTATTTTGACTTATATCTATCTAATCCTCTAAATTAATCTCTCCAAAATCTAAATAAGGTTTATCTGCTTTATAATCCTCCTCTAATAATATTATCTCTTTAAGTATTTTAATCTTACTATAGATTTTACTATTAATAGAGTTATTAATTAACTCTAATAGACTTCGCTTAACTTCTTATTGAACTTTAACTTCCTCCTCTATATTTTGAATTAAGTTGAGGTATCATCTAAGCTTTTTAAGGTTACTTAGTCTTCAGTTATTAAGGATAGTTTATAGTAATCTATTATTGAATTATTATTTATTAAATATTATATCTCTCATAATATATACTTAATTTCTTATTAAGTTCTATAGTTACTATTAGTTTATTAAATTATATCTAATAAAATACCTAATTTATACCCTTAGGGATAGATACTTAAGCCTTCTTTATAAGTATAAAAGCCTTATAGCTATAGGCTCTTATATATAAGACTTTAGGTATTAAGAACTCGCGTAGCTATAAGTAGTCATAAAAGGCCTTAAAAGGAGTCCTCTATCCTTATAATTATGAACGTATTTAGTTATATATATATATATAGTAGCTCTAAGTATTTTAAGCTATAATTACTCTAGTAACTTAGAGTTAATAGTTATTATTCTCGCTTTTATCATAATAACTACTACCATATACTCTATACCTCTATTTTACTCCTAGGTATTAGGTATTAAAACCTTGAGACTAAGTCCTTATTTATTTAGTTCTAGGGTAAGTATTAAGTATATTCTCCTAACTTCTCTATTATATTTAAATACTTTAATATTAATAAGATATTAAGTTTTAAGGTACGATCTAAAGCTTTATTATTATAAATATAATCTTTCCTATTATAATATACTAAAAGGAAAGTTAATAAAGGGTAAGTATAGGTAATTTATAAATTGAAAAGCTAAATAGAAATAAAAATAGAAGTAAAAAAGGAGTTATAACATAGTAATTAATATTATATTATTAATAAATAAAATAAGCTTATGGGGTAGATATATATATATATAAGAGAGAGAATCTAGAGGGTTTAAGAGGTTAGGAGTATATTTTTTTATCTACTAACTATTTTAGTAATATAGTAGTTTATTAATAGCTTATAAAAGCAATAATTAACTCTCCTCCTTTATCCTCCTTAGCTTTAATAAAGTAAAATAAACTTAGAATAAAGAATCTATAGTAAATAGAATAATGAATTAGAGTAGTTATATATAGGGAAAGATTAAAAGAAATAATAATTAGTAATAGCTATTTAAATAAGTAATCTAGTGTTAAAACTAAGTAAATATCCTCCTCTATTCTCTATCATTACATTCTCCTCTTATAATAACTACCACTATTTATTTACCTAATCTTATCCTAGCTTCTTTATACTTTCTCTCTGATATTTATAAATTATCTCTTCTTATTATAGCTAATTATAACCTCTTTATGTTTAGTATTAAAAATACTTATTAACCTTATTCTTATTATCTCCTATTTATAATAATCCTCTAGGTCTTTAGTTTTAATATCACTATACTTAAAATAAAGAAAAATAATATACCTCGTTTTATTTAATATTTTAATAACTTACCTTAGGTATTCTGTAAGGGACTGGATACCCAGACCGGAGAAGCTGGAGACGTCTCAGCTAGCATAGGCTAAAAGGATAGAGAGGCCTATAGGTCTAGGGTATAGAACCCTTATAGTAAAGACTTAGCAAATACTTACTAAAGGCTAGAAATAAAGGATCTTAAAAGAAGCATGCAAAAATAGTATAATAATACTAATCCTACTTTTTAGGTGCTTTGAATATTAGTTTAACCTACCTATAGCTCTTAGCTCCTTAATACCTTTATAGTTCTGTTGCTTCTACCTTGCTTTAGGAAGGTTAATAATAATAATAGCACTATATACCTAAGTAATACTTATTAATTAGACTAAGGAACCTATATTTAATATTTACTAAGAGCAGAGCGAAATAGCCTATATAAACCTATATAAGGAAGCTAACCCTAGCAAGCAATTAGAGGATAGCATAAGCTAATAAGGGGAGCTAAGAAGCTATGCTTTAAGCAAGGCTAGGGGCCCTAAAGAGAATAGGCTACTTACGCTAAATACTCGCTATATAGATAATAAGTATATGCGTGAAAATAGGGAATATAAGACCCCTTCCTATAGACTAGACGGGCTAATAAGCTAGATATCTATAGCTATAGCTAATAGGCTAGCCTAAGCTAAAGGGCTAGATAAAGCAACTAGCTAAGTGCTAATATAATAGATTATAACTATAATAGCTAACTAGTATAAGCTAATTACTATTATAATAAGTAACCGAGCTCCTGCTAAGCAATCGCCTAAGGTTTATAAAAAACCCCTAAATTATAATATAGCATGCCTTATTAGCAAATCTACTAGTATAATAAGAGAAGATTAGCTCGTTATAGTTAAAGAGGCTTATAAATACTACCCTAGCTGCTCTAATAGCTAGTATATCTAGTAGGCTTTGAGTATAATAAAGCATACCCTATAAATAGAATAGCGAAATTATTAGCAAATGCTTATAAATAAGTTAGGGAATTAGGTTAACCCTAAATAGGAAGACTTTGGAATTTTTATAAGAGGGTAGTATATCGCGCCTAAGCTCTAAGAGTAGAACTATTATAATACTTTAAGATAGTGCTATTAGAAGGATAATAAGAAACTAATTATATATTAGGCTTAATAGGAGTCTATTAATTAAGCACTTAGCAAGCTAAGCATAGGTAATATAAAGGCGCACGCCTTCTTTTAGGGCCTTATTAGAACCCTAAAGGATAAACTCTTTAAGCAGGATATTAACTATACTAATATATATACTATTACCTTATATATATAGAGATTATAGGAGATTATAGAAGGGAGATATATAGGAATATCCGCTAGCTATTCTAAGTTATATAAGTAACTATACTTAAGCTCTCTAGACCGCCCTTATAAGAGCAGCTTGCAACCCCCTAGGTTAATAGACTTAAGGGACTGCTACCTAGAGACCCTATCCTAGAATAACTACTTAGTAAATGCCTATGCAATACCTAGCGCTAGTAGTATATCCTCTAACTCCTAGGGACCCTAATACTATAACTATAAGAAGTATAGCTATATCTCCCCTAACTATACTAAAACCCGTGCGTAGCTAATAAGTAGTAACTAGAACCTAAACCTAAGATAGGGTAGGATAAGTATAATTATAATACTAAATATAACTAATACTAAAGACTTAGGAAATAAGTAGGCATAGATATAACCCTAAGGGGTACTACGCTAGAAATCACCTTAGTTCTAGTAGGATAGACTATTAAGAGATAGGTATTAGCGCTCTAAGTATCTAGCGAAGTCGAACTAGAGGTTAATATAGATACCTATATAATAATAGATATTATATAAGAAGATCTTATTAAGAGGCTCTAACTAAAGGAAGCTACTAGTATTATAGCCCCTAAATTAGTGGATTTCTAGGGAAGACCTATGCCTATAGGTAAGGTCTACTAGCTTATATTCTTCCTTATAGATAGATAGAGTTATTTATAGAAGATTCGCTAGGCTTTTATAGGCCCTCGCCCTAAAGGAGCGGGAGATATCCTTCTATCTAACAACTTAATAAGATAGGAAGGTATTTATATAGATACCTATATATATACTTAGTTATATAAACCCCTCTTACTTGCTACGCTAGAGGTAATTATCCAAGAGATTATAGAAAATAGCTAATAAGCCTATATTATATATCTAATAGGTGCTATAAGCTCTAATAAGAAGGATATAGAGACCTTAGGCAAAGATTCGCTAGATAATAAGCAGGAGAAGAAGATTCCTAGGGAACTTTAAGACTTTACTAATATTTTTAATAAGGAGAATATAAATAAAGTTCTAAGGCTAAAGGGAGTAGTATACTATATTGAACTAAAACCTAGCAAGGAACCCCTATATAGACCTATATACCCTATATTAGTAGAGTAGTTATAAATACTTACTAAGTATATTTAGGATATAGAGGTATTAGGCTATATATACTACTTAACTAGCTCTATAGGAGTACTAGTGCTATTTATACCTAAGAAGGATAGAAGCCTGCAACTATATATAGACTATAAAGGACTAAATGAAATTATAATAAAAAACCGTTATCCCCTGCTACTAATTAGCAAGCTTTTAGATAGACTTGCTAGAGCAAAGTCTATTTCTAAGATTAATTTGAGCGAGGTATACTACTAAATTATAATTAATAAAGCAGATAGGTAGAAAATAACATTTAGAATGCAATATAGGTACTTTAAGTATATTATAATACTATTTAGGCTTATAAATACCCTAGCAACTTTCTAGGTATATATTTATTAAATACCCGCTAACCGTTTAGATACCTATTATATTATATACCTAGATAATATTCTAATCTACTTAGATATAAGGAAATAGTATACTAAGGACCTCTATACTATCCTATACTACTTAGGGGCTACTAAGCTATTTATAAAACTAAAGAAATATAACCTCTACTAGATAGAAGTAGATTTTCTAGGGTTCTATATTACCTAAGATAGTATTAGGATAGACCTAGATAGAGTCTAAGTAGTTACTAAATAGCTAGTACTAAAGTATTTTAGAGATATCTAAGTATTCCTTAGCTTTTATAACTTCTACTATAAGTTTATTATAAGATACTCCTATATTATAGCCCCTATAAATAGCGCGCTTAAGAGAAGCTAGAATAGCATAAAGTTAGAAGCCTTCACCTAGATAGGGGAGATATAGACCTTATTTGAGATACTTCAGAGAGCATTTGCTAAAGCCCTAATACTAAGATATTATAACCTAGTATTAGAAACTAGGGTTAAGACTAATATATCTACTTAAGTAGTATCTAGCATGCTCTTATAGAAGCATAGTATTATTTAATACTTAATACCCTTCTAGTTAAGGAAGCTCTTAGATATAGAGAGGCGCTAGGCTATAGGGCAATAGGAACTCCTTGCTATTATAGAAAGTTTAGATTACTAGGTATAATACCTATAAGGACTCCCTGAGAAGTTCGTAATACTTATAGACTATATAGCGCTAAAAGGAGTGCTCGCTATACCTATATAGGATATTTATAAAAGACTTATATAATAGGTTTACTACCTATTTATATTTAACTTTAAAATCTAGTATAAGTTAGGGGTTACTAATCTAGTAGATAGACTATTATAACGCCTTAATTATATAATAGATAATACTAAGGTAGATAATATACTTCCTACCCTTAGAAAGAAACTTCGGCTTATTAGCTAGCTTTTAGCAATAGATTACTAGTATATCGCTAAGCTTAAAGGAGTTATAGCTATTATAAGAAATTATATCTAAGCTATCTAGTAAAGTATATAAGAACCTTACTAGAGAGCTAGCTCTAAGGTTAAGGGATCCTCACCCTTAAGTTAGCACTACCCTATAATAGGTATTAATAAGCTATTATATATAAGTATACATATTAGCGCTATTACCCACATAAAAGCATATATAGGTGCTATGCTAACTACTCCACAAGAGAATAGCAATAGGCTAGAGGACTTAGAGGGAGCTAGGGTTATTATACTAGAATAGTATACCCTACGTGCTATAATAAGGGAGCTTATTTAGGATAAAATAGCTTATATACTATAACTAGGCGTAGATCTTAAATAGATAGTTAGAGGATTATAAGCTAAAGACTACTTGTATAGAGATATTATAGCTAAGGTTTACTAGGATGCTAGGGAATACTAAGGATACTAAGTTAATAAGAATAATATCCTTTAGTTTAGAAGAAGACTTATTATCCTAGAAGAGGGATCCCTCTGCTTAAAATCCTAAAGAATTATTATAATATACCTAGATTAGGGTATATAGGAGTAAATAAGATAGCTAAGCTAATTTTATAAACATTTTATTAGCTATATTTAATAGAGGATATATAGCGATATATTACTAAGTACCTATGCTACTAAGGGGCGCGCATACTACGGCATAAGCTATATAAGCTATTATAAATACTAGAACTACTAGCATACCTATTCTAATAGATTTCTCTAGACTTCTTAACTAGCTTGCTAAAAGGCTACTAAGATAATAGAGTTACTTATAGTATAATTCTAGTAGTTATATGCTAGAAAACTAAAGTAGTATAGTTCTTAGCGATAACTAAGCAACTAGATACTATAGGTTTAGCGAGGATCTTATATTAAGAGATGGAGTGCTAATATAGTATGCCTAAGGCTATTATTAGTAACTAAGATAAACTAATTACTAGTTAGTTCTAGCGAGACTAGACTAAAGCCTGAGATATAGAAGGGTGTATTTCTACTATATAGTATCTATAGATAGATAGCTAGACTAAAAGAATATATTAAACCTTAACTATATATCTTATAAAGTTTAGTAAAGGCTAGTATAACTAATAAGCAATGCAATTAGTTAAAACTAAATTCTTATATAATAATAGCAAATATGCTATTATTAGCATATCCCTATTTGAGGCCCTTATAGGATATTACCCTCAAATAGTTAACTACTACTTGCTAAATATTAAGATCAGGACCTAAGGGGTTAATAAAAGGCTTAAGAAGCTAATAGAGGTTTGCTAAAGAATAGCTAAGAATTAGTAATATATAATAGAGGTATAAGCTAAGAATATAAATATAAGAAGAAAAGCATAATTATATAATATTAGAGATATTATAAGACTCTTAATAAAGAACTTCTATTTTATAAAGGGTTAGGAAAAGCTCGCCGTAAGATTTATTCTTATGCTAGTTATAGAAGTTATAAGCCCTAACGCCTATAGAGTATAACTTCTAGAGAAGTATAGCAGAGCGTATAATATCTTCTTATCTTCTCTATTACTTTACTTAAGCCATAGTATAGCTAAAGGCTTACTAAGGGGTAGCTCCTAGACCTTAAAGAAGACCCTAAAGAATAGGAAGTTAAGGATATTATATTATAGAGGGAAGCGCTAATAAGCCCCCTATATTTAGTTAAATAGAAAGGCTAGCTAGTAGAGTATAATACCTAGAAGCCTAAAGAATACTTAGCAAACGCTTTATATATCCTCGCTAGGTTTAAGAAATAGTGGTATAAATGATATTATAAGTAGGATAATAAGTTATATAGAATAATAAGAAAAGTTAATTAACTATAAGATAGCTAAAACGCTAAGAGAAGAACCACCCCTATAAAAGCAATATAAACCCTATAGGTATCTAACCTTATATTACTATAGAATTCCACTGCATATTCGCCAAAGTTCCGCTAGCACTACTCCTTATTATTATTACTATTACCCTCTTTATTATTATTATCCTTATTACTATTATTATTATCCTCACTCTCTTCCTCCGAGCTATTGCTAGTAATACTACTATTACTACCCTAACTATTGCTCTCTATAGTATTATTAGAGTTACTATCCTCTATAGCTAAGGACTTATCCTCCTCGCTATTATGAACCTAGTATTACTAAGCTATTGCTAAGTTATTACTAACCTTCTTATAAGAATTAGGATAAGGCGTGGGACTACTATTAATAACCTTGAAGATAGCAATAGGAGCTTAGTAATAGGTATTATAAAGTATATAGGAACCTTAAATCTTCGAGGGCTCCTATAAAGGAAGCGTGGAAATATAGATATTACTCTTTAAAAGCTATATTATTAGGATATTAGTAAGCTTATTAAGAAAAGTAGCCTACTTAAAGATATAAGTTTTATTATATAAGTAGGTAGGGAGAATATTATTAAGCTATATTATAATCTCCTTAACTAAAACCTTATCCTTAGCCGAGCAAGCTACTTATAAATATATATTAGATTAATAAAAGGGTAAGACTAACTATAAGGTAAAACCTACCTCAAGCGAAACCTATAGATATACCTAGGTATACGAAGCTATACTCTCCTCTATACCTATATCGAGGAGTTAGTTCTTATAGTTCTTAGTATTAAGCTTGAGGCTAGCAGGGTTTACTAACTAGTTATAGAGGTATTAGAGAAGCTCTTACCCCTGCTCTATAGCTATAAAGATCTAGAAGATCTCGCGCTATTAGTACTAGCTAGTAGTAATTATATAGATATAATGCTTAACCTAGTTCTAATAGAAATAAGTAGTACTAATAAGATAAGTAGGAATCTAGAGATAGGAAAAGTTAGCTTATACCTTCCCTAAATAATCGCTAAACTCACCTTATAATACTTAATACTATAAACCTAGTATAACTCGCATATATAATCACTATTAATCAGAAAGTATAGATAACCTAGGTATTCTTAGGGAGCTATAGCGCGCAGCTAACGCAAGGTTCGCTACTACCCGCCTAGTTATGCTAATAGTTACTATTACTAAGCTAAGCCTTAGTAAGGCTATACTTAGCGAGGAGTTAGCTAATAAGGCTCTTAGCGCTTATAATAGTTAAGGAAGTATTAAAAGATAGGAAGGATCCTATAAAGGGTCTATAAAGGCTTAATAAAGGGCTTAGATAATATAAAAGTAGTTATTAAATAATATAGTATAATAAGGAGGGAAAAGAACTAACCCTAGGGTGGGAAAAAGCTATTATTTTATAAATAGCTAAAGAGACCTCGCTAAACTATTGTAAAGGTAGATATAACTTTAGATAGCAAAGAATAGTAATTATTCACTATAGCAGGTGCTACTTAGTAGGAGGTAGATATAGTAAGTTAGTAATAGTAGTTACTATTTAACCTACTTAATAACCTCGGGATATACCTATTTAGAAGGGGGATAATAGGATAAAAAACGAAGTTATATAAGGGTATAATATAAGAAAGTGCTTGCTAGATAAAGGGCGAATAGCAGGAGAATAAAAATGAAGTTATTATAAGAATAACTATTCTCTTTTAAAAGAAAATAATAGGATCCTTTTAGAATAGCCCGGATAGAGGGCATAAAAAGGGCCTAAAAGGAGAGGAACTATAAGGAATAGGAATATAAGCTTAGCTACTATATCTATAACTCCAAGGGCTCTAATATCTTTTAGTAAATATATAGCAAATAGTTACTACGCTAGATAATAGTAGTAATAAGTGAAGGACTGGATCTACCCGGATAGCTAAGAAGGATAATAACAGAGGGCTAACTTATAACACCTGATCTTATAGTAGAGATTACTATAATTAGAAGGGGGATAATTATAAGGGATTAGATACCTAGACTAGAGAAGCTAGAGATGCCTTAGCTAGCATAGGCTAAAAGGATAGAGAGGCCTATAGGTCTAGGGTATAGAACCCTTATAATAAAGACTTAGTAAATACTTACTAAAGGCTAGAAATAAAGGATCTTAGAGGAAGCAAGTAAAAGTAGCATAATAATACTAGTCCTACTTTTTGGGTGCTTATACTATTAGTTTGACCTGACCGTAGCTCTTAGCCCCTCGATACCTTTACGTATTCCTTCTCTTTCTTATTATTATTCTTCTACTTTCTAACTAATAATTATAAAGCTTAAGTAGTTATAAGCTTTACTTAGCTTTAACTTAATATCCCTAGTAATAAATACTTAGAGGTAGTTTTTATATTATAGATATTTTCTAATAAGATTACTAAAGTAATAAGGCTAGCCTTTGAGAAAGCTTATCTTCATAAATAAGACTTCAAATAAATATTTAGGGTACCTAAGAGGTCTAGAGACTTCTATTACTAAGTCTTTATCTATACTTCTATTACCTTCCTTGCTAGATTATAGGAGATAAAGGTCTTTTAGTATATAATAGCTATATATAGCTTATTTATTTAATCCTAAGGTAGTTATAATATAATACCCTATATCTATTATAAAAAGCAGGCTTATACTACTAGGAACCTTATAACTAGCGTTTAAATCTATAAACTATATTTTAAATATATCTCTATACTAGGCACTCCTTATACTAACTACTTCCTTCATAAGACTCAAGAGAGTTACTTATATAATAATCCTAGTATTTATAAGCGCTATAAGTATAGAATTAAGTATAATAATAAGATAAAGAGGAGTAGAGAGTTTAATAATATTAAGGAGATCCTATAGTACTAAATCCTAGTAAATACTATAATTATAGCTATAGCTAAATTGAATTTCTTACTTTTTTATAATAATCTTTATTATTAATAAGTTTAGGAATATTACCCTAAAGCTAGATTTATATACTCTTATTCCTCCTTTATAATAGAGCTACATATAGAGTTTAACCTTATAGAAATTATAAACTACTTAGGGCTTTATATTATAAATTAAGGAAGGAAAATAGGATTTCTAAGTATATTTATATAAGATAGGAGGGGGGGGTAAAAGAAGAACTTAGGAATAAGAAGTTAGTTAGGTTATAATAAAAAGTTAAAGCGAATAATATATAAATAGATTAATTAAACTGAATTTAAAGTATATCTAAGTATAAAATTAATGAGGTCCCCTTTATAAGTATCCTTCTCTTTCTCTTTAGTAATAGATACTCTAATATAATATTAGTAATAATCCTACTAGGAAGGGGGGGTAGAGGGTCTATTAATATCCTCCCTAGGGGCTAATAACTACGATTTTAATACCTTCTTTCTCCTTCTCTTTTTCTCTCTTATTTTTAGGTTATTAATCTTATATTTATTTAATAAGAAGGAGGTCTTTAGCGTTACTATTAGGAAGTTAAGGGTATTATATATCCCTAGATTTTATAACCCTATTAGAATTACTAATAGGTATTAAAGTTATTAATAGATATTAAAGCTATTAGTAGCTAGGTTATTGTTATATTAAATAGTATTAAGGAAGATAGATTATTAGTACTATCTCTTACCCTTATCCCTAAAGTTTAAGAATATTATCCCTAGAATCTTAAACTTTTAAGATAAGATATATAAGGAAAACTAAATAAAAGTAGGTCTGCGAATTATAATTAAAACGGATTATAATAAAAGAAATATTATAGGTTCTTCAGTTCCTCTATCTTAATATACTTCTTCTCCTTCTCCTTTAATATTTTAGGAATTTAATAACTAGTTATTACGTAGCTTTTAATACCTTAATTAATTTTTCTAAATCCTTTAAGTATTAATTTAACTATACTACTAATTATAATAAATCCTCCTCATTATTCTAATTACCCTCCCTTGGTATTATTAGTTCTTCTTCCTCTTTCTTAAGTATATAATTATTATATTCTTTATTCCCTAGTATAAGGAAGACGTTTACTAGGTTTCTTTCTAAATTAGATCTATAAATATCTATATTACTTAGTTCCTAATACCCTTTCAGAGCTTAAATAAACTTATGAAGTTAATTTCTACTAAATATCTTTCTAATAACCTTATTACCTACCAAGGTTACTAATTAATATAATACGGTATTTAGAGCTTATAATAAGATATTAAAGGGGCCTTGCGATTCGTAGTTAAGCTTCTTAATAGACAATATATTAATAAGTCCCTTAATGTTAAATATAAATATTAAATTACTTATCTTAAGCCTCTCCCTTCTTATTATCCTCTTATATTAATTATTATAATATTCTATAGTTTCCTTATATTAGCTATTAACTATCTTTTTAGCTTATTTCCTATATTTATTAAGTTATAGAAAGGCTTATAGATATATTTAAACCTTCTTATCTTTTATTATTATTAAATTCTAATTGATAACCCTCTAACTTGATGTGAGGGTTTTAATAAGTATAACAAGTTCAAACCTATATAAAAAATATAAAGGGCTAAAGCTAGTTAAAATATAAACAGTTAATTAGCCTATAAATAGAGTAATAGAAAGGTATAATTAAGGGTTAATATCTCTCTCTCCTCTTGTTTATATTAATAATATATAAGTAATTAGCTAATAACTAGCCTTAAGTACTCTATTAGCTCTTAGTTTATATATAGATATTACTTTCCTTCTTATATTATACTTCTAGTTAAATTTAATAATAATATTCTTATGATCTAAGCCTCTATTAGAAAAAATCTTACTATATAGCTTATAGTAATAAATAACCTCTTCCTAGATAAACTTTATAATCTTAGCTAAATTTACTCTCTTAAGCTAGTAAGCCTTTAGCTATTTTATAAATAGATCCCTAATTTCTATAAGATATTATTTACTTATTCTCCATATATCTAATAAGATCTTTATAAAGAGTAATCCCTTTAGGGAGCTATAAGTCCTTATATTATCTATCTATTAAGCTCTCCTCTTTTAGTAATTAGAGTAACTTCTTAGGGATTTACTAATCTTTATATATATACTAGCTTATATAGAGTAATTAGATAGTCTTTTAGCTATAGCTTATTTATCTTAATAACTACTCTCTTTATAAGCTCTTATAATTAGCGTCTCTTATTATTTAGGATTATTAATAACTTATTATAATATTAGCCTTTTAATTTATTAATTTAAAACAAAGTAGGTAGTTTTAAATATAATAACCTAACGCTTTAGTCTTAAAGTTATAATACCTTATTAGTTAAATCCCTAGAGGGTATCACTACATCATTAAATAGTAGGTAATCTATTAAGAATATATAGAATAGGTCTATAAATTATTAAGAAGTATATTTAAGATATTTGTTATATTACTAATAACCTCTATATTCCTTACTAGGACTTCTTTTATATATTATTTATTATCATAATATTAAGCTTAATTAAAGAAGGAACTAGCTTCTATATCTATGAAGAAGATTTATAAATTAATCTAAGAGTTAATTTCCCCCTTAGATTCCTTATTAATAATATCAAAAGGACACCGTGGCTTTTATGATAAGCTATTTATTATTATATTCTGAGTACTATAGATATATCTTACTTTAGAGTTAAATATTTAAATCTATATAATCTAGCGAATAATAAGGGCTCCTAGGAGGTCTATAGCTGCTCTATTAAGTTAAATAACTAATATCTAAGTATCGATCTCTAAGATAAAGTATTATGTATATAAGTAGTTATATACTCTCTTTAAGGCTTTTAAAATACCCTATAACTCCTTCTTCCTAGTATTACATAATAATTTAGGTCTTAACTAAGTATTACTCTCAAAGCGAGAGACTATATACTAGTTATTAATAAATTATCCTAGACTCCGCCCTATCCTATATCACTAATATAAATAATAATATAAATATCCCCTCCTCTAGAGCTATAGTCTATAGTAAGAAGAATTAGAGCCTTTATAAGTATTATTTTGAAGGTACTTATAGCTATTTATTACTGTTCCTCCTAACTAAAAGAGGTATCATTCTTAAGTAAGTTAGTAAGTAGCTTTATAATAATAGAGTAGTTCTTTACCTAGGATCTATAAAACATTATAATCCCTAGGAAAGCCCTTGACTTTATTAAATTAATATAAGTAGCTTACTTATATATCTTAACTATCTTTACTTCTTCTAAATAATACCTATTAGTATTATAAATATACTCTACTAGCTCTAAATTAACTAAGACCTTAATACTCTATAAATATTCTAAAATAAATCTATAAATTGATGGATAAGACTTAATCTCTTCTTTATTTTATTATAAAGTTAGTCCTTTGATAGTAATATTACTAAAGAAGGCTTTATATAGCTAGGTATAAGGTTATATAGGATTCTAATTATAACCTATATAAACTAAGTGACTAAGTTCATTACTCCTTAAAGTAATATATATATCAATAGTAATCTAATAAGTATTACAAATATTATTAAGCCTCTACTTATAAGGTCTAAGGGGACTTAGTTATATCCTAAAAAGAAGTCTAATAGTAATAATAGTTAATATATAGCAAAATTTTTCAAAAGGTATCTACTAAAGGGGGTAGTACTATATCTTATATTATAATTATATTTATCTTAGTTACTAAGTTAATAAGTCTTATCTTATTATCTTTCTTATATATAAAGAAGAATAGGTTATAATAAGCTATATAACTTTACTTAAGGATTCCCTTCTTTAGTCTATTCTTTAGAATTATAATACTATCTTATTCTAATCTGCTTAATATTAGAATTCCTGTTACTTACTGTATTTTATATAAAACTATTTAAATTATCTATAGAGGTATAATAAAAGGGTAAATAGAGGTATAATACTTAAATTCCTAGGCGAAAGCCATAATAAGAATCGCTAATAGAAGCTTCCTTTTTTAAGTTATAAATAATTAATAGTTTTAAAGATAGCTTCTTATTAAGCTCTTATAAGCCTTATTCCTTATTTAATAATTAAAAGCTTTAGTATAATTGTCACAGTCTTCCTACTAGCCTGGGGCTATAGTAGGGGTCGCTAAGACTGCGAGTAAAACAAGGAAAAGAGCAATATAAGCGTGAATAATAACAAATAGTGCAATAGGCAATTATAGGTATATTATGATATATTCTATAATAGCTAAGCCTTCTAAGCTATCTACTAGAAGTCTCCTACTTAAAGGATAGGTATTAAGCCTAACTATAGTTACGTGGAATACTATGCAATAGCTAACTATATTACTAAAAGGTATATAATATATACCCCCTTTTTAAAAAGCAATTATCCCGATTGCTATCTCTATTAATCTAGGATATATATACTTAATATTCTTTTCTCTCCTTCTTTATATCCTAATTACTAGAAATTACTATAGTATTATTAATTAGGCGTTATACTTATAGAGGAGTATATCGAACTTAGATATCTACTAGCGCTTAGTAGTACTATTATTACTAGTATTACTAGGCGCGGGTTGCTTATCGCTAGTATGCTAGAGACCCTCGATTATAGTATAGAGGTTCGCGATCTTAGCGCGAAGGCCTGCGATCTCCTTAGTCTTAACTATATTAATAGCTATATGAATCTTATTAGTAACTACCTACTTAGATATGCTATTATTCTTAAGTTTAGCGAGATACTTACTAATAGTATTGATATTAATAGTATCTACGTTAGCTATATTAGTCTCTATAGTATTAAAGCGAGAAAGGATTTCCTATCGGATGCTATTAATAATAGTATTAACGTTGCCCTTAGCCTTATTAGCGAGGTCCTTTGCGTTTTTAGCATCCTTACGGGCTAACGGGTCCGTAGTAGTAATATTACTAATATTAATAAGCAAGGCGATAGAAAGGAGGTTAATATAGTTTATTATAATAAGGTTACTAGTAATAATTCTATTAGTATAACTATAGGTATTATAAAAGTATATAGCGAGGGCCTAGGCGTAACTAAGGAGAAGCTTGCTATAAGCGTTATTATTAATATATATATTATACGCTCGCTTAAAAGTATCTTAGATATATCTAATATAAAGGTTAGAAGATATATTCTCAGAAGGCTTAATATTATTAAGGATTTTCTCGATCTCCTCGATAAGGACTACGTTAGGGTAGTATAGAAAAGCGTTATTAATATGAGCTTTTGCCTTATTAATCTGCTAGCGCTAGGCTATAAAGCTAGGGCGGCTTTTCTTAGGAGTCTTACGAGGGGTAGTAGCTACGGTTTTAGCTAGGGCGGGCTCCTTAATATTAGTAGTAATACTAGTAATAATATAGACTAGCTTAGTAGCTTAGGTATTATTATTCTAAATATTATCGGTGTTATTATTAATAACCTCCTTATATTAGGTCTTAGTATCTATAGTAAAGAAGTTCTTTTTAGCTACCTATTTGCCCTTCTTATAGTTCTTATAGGACTTCTTCTTCTTAGTAGTAGACTTGTAAGTCTTAACTAGAATGCTAAGGTTAATACTATAGTTACTAACTTAGTTATTACTACCTTAGTTATCGCTACCTTAGCGCAGGGAGATAGGGTTAAGCACCTCGTTATTCTAGGGGTTAGCACCCTCGTCTTAGCTACTATTATTATCAGATAGGTGAGAGGACGGGACCTCATAGTTATTAGCAACTTCCTTGCTTTTAGAAGCTATTATTATAGTAGTATTAGTTAGGCTAGCGTTTAGGAGGCTATATTTAGCAGGTTAAAATAATATTATTACTTATTATAGGAGGTCTATTAGGTAATAATTAATATATAGGAGAGACGTAAGTAAATAAAAAGTATAGGAATGCCTAGATAAAAGTAGGCAGGTATAGTAAATAGCAAGGAAGGTATAGAAGGAGAAGAAAAAAAGAATTTATAATAAGTATTAATAAGGAAGGCGTATAAAAGTTAGTACCCTCCGCTCCTTCCTATTTATTTCGATATAAGATAGAGAGATCGAGGGAAGAGTAGTTAATAATAAAAAATAGTAATAATAAAGGGAAAATTTATAATCCTAATATTAATTTAGGATATATATATTTATCCTATTAAAAGGATAGTAAAACTATTTAGTTATATATAAGGTGCGCGCCTTCTTATAGCTCTTTTAGTATCCTAGTTAAGGGGGAATTTAGCGTTATACTTATTAATAAGATCGTTTATATTAGGTAATAGGGAGTCTCTTTATTCCTAGGTATTATCTTTTGCTATAAAGCCTTTCTACTAGATAAGGTATTTAATAGTAGGTTTATAACTCCTCTATAAGACTCTTCGTTTAATAATATAATTAAGTTCCTACTCCTTATTACTATTAACTTTAATAGGCTTTAGTAGCAGAGTCTCGTATTTAAATAGGTCTTCTCCCTAGGCTAGCTTATATAGCTAGGCTATAGAGAGGATTAGATAAACCCGCTAGTACTTAGGAATATCTACCTTATAAGCGAGAGGATTAATAATATACTTAGTTCGGAAGGGTCCTATTTATCTAGAGGTCTATTTACTATTATATTATCTTAGTAAGTAGAATCCTTTATTAAGTTATATCTAGACTTCATCCCCTTTATTAAAAGTTATATTAGAGTAGTAGTTATTATATCTCTCCTTATGCGAGGTATTTGCTATATTAATAAGTAGTAGTGCCTCCTTCTGATATATCTCCCTAAGGATAGTAAGGCTCTTAGTTAGGGCGCTCGTTTATATAACTATATTAAGGATACTTCGCAGCTTAAATCTAAGTATAACCTTATTTAGCGATTATCTAATTATAGTAGATAAGGAGTTATTAAGATTATGCTATAGGGCAGGTAGTATATCGGTATATAGTATATTAGGGGATTTAGATATATAGAACTATATTGCGATTTTAGCAGTCTAGTTTATTCTTTCGCTTTGCCTATCTATCTAGGGGTAGTATGCTATTAAGAAGAGGAGCTTAATATAAAGGGCGTCGAATATTATATGCTATACTATAGAGATAAACTTAGGATCCTCGTTACTAATAATATAATATAGAATTCCCTAGTCTAAGAGGAAAAATATGCGGAGTAGGATTATTACTTATTTTTTTGCTCTATAGGTTAAATATCCTATAAGAAGGATTATTTTCTTTAAGAATTTATATATTACTATTGCTAATATATTTAACTCCGGGAAACCTAGTAAGGCGTAGGGACTTCTATAGGATAGCACCTTAGGCATATCGGTAATAAAGTCTATAGTAACGGTATTATAAGTGATATCTACGATAGGGATAGGTTATAGCTATCCTAGTAGCCTTTAGCAGTCGATTTAGTTCTCTTTATACTAGTTATAATAGGTAATATATTATTATATAAGCAACTTCTTATTATAAAACTAAAAAGTTAATATTTCTATTATTATATAGTCTGCGCTAAAGTAGTGTTTTTCGTTATAACTAAGGCGGAGAATTACAAGTACTAACTTATATAGGATATAGAGTCTCTAGGTGCTATTAGTAGCTATATAAAGGATAAGCCCTTCTAGCAATAGACTCTAAGGAGTTATTCGATAGCGTTTTAGGGCTCTCCTAGCAGCTTTAGCGCTATTTTCCTTAGTAGTAATATTAAATAGTAACTACTACTTGCCTAGTTCCTTTTATTAGGATCGGAGTTATTTGAGAATTTTGCTATACCTCGTGTTATTAGTATAATTATCTATAATCTTAGCGATAAAGTCCTCCGAAATGCTTATAGTTATCTCCCCTATTGCTCTATAGGCTTAGGACTTCTTAGCTAACTAGTTAACTATGCTTATAAATCCTATATTATTATTATTATCGCTATAAGTTATTTCTGCGAGAACGTCGCTATCCTCAAACCTATTAGCTCATCCTGAGGCTATAAGTAATAGCAGGCGCGAGAGGGTATCGGGGATAATATTAAGCTTCCCTAGTATATAGGTAACGTTAAGGTTAAATTACAATAGGTAGTTCGCAGCGCTCGCAAGCTATAGGTTAGCCTTATTAAGGTCTATAGTCTATAGCGAGGTATATATAAGAATTCCCTTTATAGCTACGTGATCTATAAGAATTTATATAGGGTACTTATTTAATTATACGAGCTTGCAGAGCTTCTTCATAGCTTATACTACTACTACTACCTCTACCTCTATAGCGAAGTATTGCTTTTCTAAGGGCGATATAACCTTAGATAGAAAAAGCACTAGTTAGGTATAGATGTAAAGGTATCGAGGGGCTAAGAGCCATAGTTAGGTCAAACTAATAGCAGAAGCACCCAAAAGATAGGGTCTATATTATTATACTACTTTTGCTTGCTTCCTCTAAGATCCCTTATTTCTAGCCTTTAGTAAGTATTTACTAAGTCTTCGCTATAAGGGTTCTATACCCTAGACCTATAAGCCTCTCTATCCCTTTAGCCTATAATAGCTGAAGTATCTCTAGCTTCTCTAGTCTAGGTATCTAGTCCCTTATAATTATTCCCCTTCTAATTATAGTAGTCCCTACTATAAGATCGGGTATTATAAGTTAGCCCTCTGTTATTATCCTTCTTAGCTATCTAGGGTAGGCCCCGGTCCTTTACTTATTGCTATTATTATCTAGCGCAGTATCTATTCGCTAAATATTTGCTAAAAGATAGTAGAGCTCTTAGAGTTATAGATATAATAGCTAGGCCTATAGTCCTATTCCTTATAGTTCTTCTCCTTTTAGGCCCTTTTATGCTCTCTATCTAGGCTATTCTAAAGGGATCCTATCGTTTCCTTTTAAATAAGGGCGGTTATCCTTATAATAACCTCGTTTTTATTCTCCCGTTATTCGCCCTTTATTTAGCGAGCACTTTCTTATGCTATACCTTTATAAAGACTTCGTTTCTTATCCTATTATTTCCTTTCGAAAGAGGGTAGTTATTCTAATAGTAGCTTCGTTTTAGTTCTCCCGTTATTTGCTCTTTATCTAGCGAGCACCTTCTTATACTATGCCCTTATAATAACTTCGTTTTTTATCTTATTATTTCCTTTTGAGAGAGAGTAGTTATCCTAATAGTAGCTTCGTTTTAGTTCTCCTATTATTCGCTCTTTATCTAGCGAGCACCTTCTTATATTATACCCTTATAATAACTTTATTTTTTATCCTATTATCCCCCTTCTAAATGGGTATATTATAAAGCTATTAAATAGGTCGGATAGCGACTATTATTACTAATTTACTATATCTATCTCCTAGTAGGTAGCACCTATTATAGTAAGTAACTGCTATTCTTTGCTATCCGAAGTTATATCTACCTTTGCAATAGTTTAGCGAGGTCTCTTTAGCTATTTATAAAATAATAGCTTTTTCCCGCCCTAGGGTTAGTTCTTTTCCCTCCTTATTATACTATATTATTTAATAACTACTTTTATATTATCTAAGCCCTTTATCGAGACTTCGTAGAACCTCCCTATCTCTTAATACTTCCTTAAGTATTATAAGCGCTGAGAGCCTTATTAGCTAACTCCTCGCTAAGTATAGCCCTACTAAGGCTGAACTTAGTAGTAGTAACTATTAGCATGATCAGGCGGGTAGTAGCGAACCCTGCGTTAGTTACGCCCTATAGCTCCCTAAGAATGCCTAGGTCGTCTGCGCCTATTGCTATAATAGTAATTATACGTACGAGTTATACTAGGTTTATAGTATTAAGTGCTATAGGGTGAGTTTAGTAACCGTTTAGTAGAGGTACGGGCTAACTTTTCCTATTTCTAGATTCCTACTTATCTTATTAATACTACTCGTTTCTATTAGAACTAGGTTAAGCATTATATCCGCGCGATTACTACTAGCTAGTATTAATAGCGCGAGATCTTCTATATCTTTATAGCTATAGAGTAGGGGTAGGAGCTTCTCTAACGCCTCTATAACTAGTTAGTAAACCCTGCTAGTCTCAAGCCTAGTTCTAAGAACTATAAGAACCAGCTCCTCGCTATAGGCATCGAGGAGAGTGCAGCTTCACATACCTAGGCGTATTTGCGCAATAAGACCTATATCTTCAAGTGGGCTACCTTTCTCAATAAGCTCGCTAACGTCCTAATAACGCAGCTTTTAAAGAGCAATACCTATATATCTACGCTTCCTTTATAGGAGCCTTTAAAGGTCTAAGGTTCTTATATACTTTATAATACTTACTACTACGCTCCTATTGCTATCTTCGAAGTTATTAATAGTAATTCTGCACCCCGACTAAATTCTCAGAAGAAGGTTAGTAACGCCTTAGCAACAGCTTAGTAATACTAGGTATATAATAGCGAGGAGGATAAGTCCTCTGCTATAGAGGATAGTAACTCTAATAAAGCTATAGAGAGCAATAGTTAGGGTAGTAATAGCAGTACTACTAGCGAGAGCTCTGAGGAGGAGAGCGATAATAATAATAATAATGATAAGGGTGATAATAACGATAATAAGTAGTAGTGCTAGCGGAACTTTAGCGAGAGTGTAGTGGATTTCTATAGTAATATAAGGTTAGATACCTATAGGGTTTATGTTATTTTTATAGGGGGGGGGTCTTCTCTTTAGCGTCTTAGCTATCTTATAATTAATTAACTTTTCTTATTAATCTATACTACTTATTATCCTACTTATAATACGACTTGCGCTGCTATTTCTTAAATCTAGCGAGGATTTATAAAGCATTTGCTAAGTATTCTTTAGGCTCCTAGGTATTATACTCTATTAGCTAGCCTTTCTATTTAACTAAATATAGGGGGCTTATTAGCGCTTCTCTCTATAATATAATATCCTCGACTTCCTATTCCTTAGGGTCTTCTTTAAGGTCTAGGAGCTACCCCTTAGCGAGCTTTTAGCTATACTATAGCTTAAGCAGAGTAATAGAGAAGATATTATATGCTCTGCTATACTTCTCCGGGAGTTGCACTCTATAGGTATTAGAGCTTATAACTTCTATAACTAGTATAGGAATAAATCTTAGGGTAAGCTTTTGCTAACCCTTTGCAAAATAGAAGTTCTTTATTAAAAGTCCTATAACATCTCTAATATAGTATAATTACGCTTTTCTTCTAGTATTCGCATTCTTAGCTTATACCTTAGTTATATATCGCTAGGTCTTAGCTATTCTTTAGCAAACCTCTATTAGCTTCTTAAGCCTTTTATTAACCCCTTAAGTCCTAATCTCTATATTTAGTAAGTAGTAGTTAACTATTTAAGGGTAGTATCCTATAAGGGCCTTAAATAGGGATATACTAATAGTAGTATATTTGCTATTATTATATGAAAATTCAGCCTTAACTAGTTATATTACCTATTAGTTATATAAGCCTTTGCTAAACTCTATAAGATATATAGTTAGGGTCTAGTACGTTCTTTCGGTCTGACTATCTATCTATAGATACTACGCGGTAGAGATATGCCCTTCTATATCTCAGGCCTTGGTCTAGTCTCGCTAGAACTAGCTAGTAATTAGTTTATCTCGGTTACTAATAATAACCTCTAGCATACTATATTAGCACTCGATCTCTTAGTATAGGATCCTTGCTAAACCCGCAGCATCTAGTCGCTTAGTTATCGCTAAGAACTATACTACTTTAGTTATCCGATATATAATTACTAGGATCGCGTTATAAGTAACTCTATTATCTTAGTAACTTTCTAGTAAGCTAGTTAAGAAGTCTAAGGAAATCTATTGGAATAGGTATACTAGTAGTTCTAGTATTTATAGTAGCTTATATAGCTTATGCTATAGTATGCGCACCCCTTAGCAGCGCGGGCACTTAGCGATATATTACTATACGTCCTCTATTAAATATAGCTAATAAAACTTTTATAAGATTAGCTTAGCTATCTTATTTACTCCTATATACCCTAATCTAGGCGTATTATAGTAGTTTTTTAGGATTTTATAGCAG
>JAOQIF010000486.1:0-65018 GCA_026260285.1 Colletotrichum sansevieriae | reverse complement strand
AACTTAGGCTTATTAGCTAGCTTTTAGCAATAGATTACTAGTATATTACTAAGCTTAAAGGAACTATAGCTATTATAAGAACTTATATCTAAGCTATCTAGCGAAGCATATAAGAACCTTACTAGAGGGCTAGCTCTAAGGTTAAGGGATCCTCACCCTTAAGTTAGCACCACCCTATAATAGGTACTAATAAGCTACTACGTATAAGTATATATATTAGCGCTATTACTCGCATAAAAGTATATATAGGTGCTATGCTAACTGCTCCACGAGAGAATAGCAATAAGCTAGAGGACTTAGGGGGAGCTAGGGTTATTATACTAGAATAATATATCCCACGTGCTATAATAAGGGAGCTTATTTAGGATAAAATAGCTTATATACTATAACTAGGCGTAGATCTCAAATAGATAGTTAGAGGATTATAAGCTAAAGACTACTTCTATAGAGATATTATAACTAAGGTTTACTAAGATACTAGAGAATATTAAGGATACTAAGTTAATAAGAATAATATCCTTTAGTTTAAAAGAAGACTTATTATCCTAGAAGAGGGATCTCTCTGCTATAAAATCCTAAAGAACTACTATAATACGCCTAGATTAGGGTATATAGGAGCAAATAAGATAGCTAAGCTAATCTTATAAAAGTTTTATTAGCTATATTTAATAGAGGATATATAGCGATATATTGCTAAGTACCCGCGCTGCTAAGGGGCGCGCATACTATAGCATAAGCTATACGAGCTACTATAAACACTAGAACTACTAGTATACCTATTCTAATAGATTTCCTTAGACTTCTTAACTAGCTTACTAGAAAGTTGCTAAAATAACGGAGTTACTTATAATACGATCCTAGTAATTATATATTAGATAACTAAAGTAGTATAGTTCTTAGTAATAACTAAGCAACTAGATACTATAGGTTTAGTAAGGATCCTATATTAAGAGATCGAGTGCTAATATAGCATGCTAGAGGTTATTATTAGTAACTAAGATAAACTAATTACTAGCTAGTTCTAGCGAGACTAGACTAAAGCCTGAGATATAAAAGGGCGTATCTCTACTATATAGTATCTATAGATAGATAGTTAGACTGAAAGAACATACCAGACCCTAACTACGTATCTTATAAAGTTTAGCAAAAGCTCGCGCGACTAATAGGTAATATAACTAGTTAAGGCTAAATTTTTATATAATAATAGCAAATATACTACTATTAGTATATCCCTATTTAAGGCCCTTATAGGATACTACCCTCGAATAGTTAACTACTACTTACTAAATATAGAGATTAGGACTTAAGGGGTTAATAAAAGGCTTAAGAAGCTAATAGAGGTTTGCTAAAGAATAGCTAAGACCTAGCGATATATAACTAAGGTATAAGCTAAGAATGCGAATACTAGAAGAAAAGCGTAATTATACTACGTTAGAGATATTATAGGACTCTTAATAAAGAACTTCTATTTTACAAAGGGTTAGTAAAAGCTTGCCCTAAGATTTATTCCTATGCTAGTTATAGAAGTTATAAGCTCTAATACCTATAGAGTATAACTCCTAGAGAAGTATAGCAGAGTATATAATATCTTCTCTATTGCTCTGCTTAAGCTATAGTATAGCTAAAAGCTTACTAAGGGGTAGCTCCTAGACCTTAAAGAAGACCCTAAGGAATAGGAAGTTAAGGATATTATATTATAGAGGGAAGCGCTAATAAGCCCCCTATATTTAGTTAAGTAGAAAGGCTAGCTAGTAGAGTATAATACCTAGGAGCCTAAAGAATACTTAGCGAACGCTTTGCAAATCCTCGCTAGATTTAAGAAATAGTAGTATAAGTTATATTATAAGTAGGATAACGAGTAGTATAGATTAATAAGAAAAGTTAATTAACTATAAGATAGCTAAAACGCTAAGAGAAGACCCCCCTCCTATAAAAGCAATATAAACCCCGTAGGTATCTAACCTTATATTACTATAGAAGTCTACTATACCTTTGCTAAAGTTCTACTAGTATTCCTACTTATTATTATTATTATTACCCTTATTATTATTATTATTATCCTCGCTCTCCTCCTCCGAGCTATTGCTAGTAGTACTACTATTACTACCCTAACTATTGCTCTCTATAGTATTATTAGAGTTGCTATCCTCTATAGCTAAGGACTTATCCTCCTCGCTATTATAAACCTAGTATTGCTAAGCTATTACTAAGTTATTACTAACCTTCTTATAAGAATTAGGTCGAGGCGCGGGGCTACTACTAATAACCTTAAAGATAGCAATAAGAGCTTAGTAATAAGCATCGCAAAGCATATAGGAACCTTGAACCTTTAAAGGCTCCTATAAAAGAAGTATAGATATATAGGTATTGCTCTTTAAAAGCTATATTATTAGGATATTAATAAGCTTATTAAGAAAGGTAGCCTACTTAAAGATATAAGTCTTATTATATAAGTAAGTAGGGAGAGTATTATTAAGCTATATTATAATCTCCTTAACTAAAACCTTATCCTTAGCTTAGCAAGCTGCTTATAAATATATATTAGATTAAGGAAAGGGTAAGACTAACTATAAGGTAAAACCTACTTTAAGCGAAACCGATAGACATACCTAGGTATGCGAAGCTATACTCTCCTCTATACCTATAGCAAGGAGTTAGTTCTTATAGTCCTTAGAACTAGGCTTAAGACTAGCAGGGTTTATTAACTAGTTATAAAAGTATTAGAGAAGCTCCTACCCCTGCTCTATAGCTATAAAGATATAGAAGATCTTATATTACTAATACTAGCTAGTAGTAATTATATAGATATAATACTTAACCTAGTTCTAATAGAAATAAGTAGTATTAATAAGATAAGTAGGAATCTAGAGATAGGAAAAGTTAGCCTATACTATCCCTAAATAATTGCTAAACTTACCCTATAGTACTTAATACTATAAACCTAGTATAACTTATATATATACTTACTATTATATCAATAGGCATAGATAACCTAGGCATTCTTAGGGAGCTATAACGCGCAGCTAATATAAGGTTCGCTACTACCCGCTTAGTTATACTAATAGTTACTACTACTAAGCTTAGCCTTAGTAGGGCTATACTTAGCAAGGAGCTAGCTAATAAGGCTCTTAGCGCTTATAATATTTAAAGAAGTATTAAAAGATAGGAAGGGTCTATAAAGGCTTAATAAAGGGCTTAGATAATATAAAAGTAGTTATTAAATAATATAGTATAATAAGGAGGGAAAAGAACTAACCCTAGGGTAGGAAAAAGCTATTATTTTATAGATAGCTAAAGAGACCTTGCTAAACTATTATAAAAGCAGATATAACTTCAGATAGCAAAGAATAGTAATTACTTACTATAGTAGGTACTACTTACTAGGAGGTAGATATAGTAAATTAGTAATAGTAGTTACTATCTAACCTATTTAATAGCCTTATAATACGCTTATTTAGAAGGGGGATAATAAGATAAAAAACGAAGTTATTATAAGGGTATAATATAAGAAGGTACTTACTAGATAAATAGCGAATAGTAGGAGAATAAAACCGAAGTTATTATAAGGATAACTATTCTCTTTTAAAAGGAAATAATAGGATCCCTTTAAAATAGCTTAGATAGAGAGTATAAAAGGGCCTAAAAGGAGAGGAACTATAAGAAATAGGACTATAGGCTTAGCTACTATATCTATAACTCTAAGGGCTCTACTATCTTTTAGTAAATATATAGTAGATAATTACTATGCTAAATAATAGTAGTAATAAGTAAAGGACTAGGATCTACTCTAAATAGCTAAGAAGGATAATAACAGAGGGCTAACCTATAATACATAATCTTATAATAGGGATTACTATAATTAGAAGGGGGATAATTATAAGGGACTAGATACCTAGACTAGAGAAGCTAGAGATACTTTAGCTAGTATAAGCTAAAAGGATAGAGAGGCCTATAGGTCTAGGGTATAGAACCCTTATAGCAAAGACTTAGTAAATACTTACTAAAGGCTAGAAATAAAGGATCTTAGAAGAAGTAAGCAAAAGTAGTATAATAATACTAATCCTACCTTTTAGGTGCTTCTGCTATTAGTTTGACCTGACCGTGGCTCTTAGCCCCTCGATACCTTTATATTAAGGTTAATAGTTAGCTAGCTCTTAAAGCCTTAAGATATTCTTATTTATGCTTTAGTTAATCCTTCTTTTCTTCCTCCTTAATAAGCTAATCTAATTTAGCCTCTATTAATTAACTACTTAGTTCTTTACTAATACCCTTACTACTATTCGGCTTAGTAGGAGTCTCATCCTAAGTTTAGCTATTTAGTAGCTCCTATCTAGCAGGGGATCCTAAAGGCGATCCTATATTCGCCTACCTAGTGGGCTTGCGGGTAGGTATTATATTATTATATATTATACTACTCTAATAGTCTACACCCCTACTAGTATAGGTATAAGAGAAGAACATATCACAAAGGGGTGTGGTGCAGAGTGAGAGAGTTAGTATAGATAGGTATAACTAAGGTTGAATATTTATTCTTCTCTAGCCCTCCAACCTACTACGTGAGGGTGCGTGAGGGCTAGAGGACTTATCTAGGGGGCTACCCGGTGCCCCTCCTCTACGGACTTCCCCAGGATAGCCCGATAAGCCCTTTTCCCTGCGATATTATCCTAGCTCGTGACACCAAGCCAGGGGAGTCTCGAATGATGAGATTACTCGAAGATGAAAATGTGATCTATGAATTGAAATGAGTCTTTTGGGAAATAGTCTGTACGTCTAACCTACTGTTGCGCAGGCTGAATAGCGACGCTCCTAAAACTCCTTCATCTCGACTACCTCGTCTCCCTGTCTCTTCGGGAACGTATTCGGAGGGGTGTTGCTTCCCAAAATGCCCTCGTCAACTTCAGGACCTCCAATGTACTGATCCCCAAACGCCACAAAACCATCATCGCGCTGACAGTAATTCTCAATAACAGTTGCAATGGGCTTATGAGGAAATGGAACCATGATGCCCTGGCCATGATCTTTTCCGTACAAATACATCAACTCCAACTCCTCTCTACCGTTCCATTCATACCGCTTCCATGCTTCTAAGTCATCATGCGTCCAGTGAACATCGCCTGAATATACGTAACTAGCAACGGGCTTTGGTGTGATAACGCAATCTTCCCCTCCGAGAATGACAGTACTGCGCATCCCCGGTTGGATGCCATTGCCGAAGATTGCAATCTCGTTCGAGGATCCGGAAGCGTAGTAGCCATTTTCCGCACAGCGCAGACGAGGGGTAAGCATCTCTCGCCACATCAGAGACTCTCGCCAGCAGAATCTCCGTGCGAGCGTATATGCTGTACCGGCATCCGTCGCGCTCGCCCACCATATCTCCCATTCGTTGCCGTGGCCGGTTCGTCCGCGTATCGATGGCTTCGGCTCTCTTCTGGTGAAGTTGTAGGCCACGTCCGGAAGATGAAGTAACATGGAGACTGGATCTATCAAGACGCACGCGGCAACTCGGGGCGCAAAATCGGCTCGCTGCAGCAATTGCGGCATGATCAACGTTCCATAACTGTTACCGATGAGAACGAAGTCGTCCCAGACACCTCTTTCACCAGCTCCAGGGGCTGGCTGCGTAGCACGCTGCTGCGCAACGCACTTGGCAATCATCTCTGCCAGTTGGGGCGTAGGTTGCAAAGGGTATGTCGTAACGCGGGTGGCTATTGGCAACATCTCAACAGCCAGAATTCCGACATCCTTAGGAATCGTACGGAGCCAAAATATGTATGGAATCAAACCAATGCCGAGGCCGTGGATAAATACTATCGGGCGTTGCGTCTTAGATTTGTGAGGACGATACCAATATGACATCCCTTCAACTGCGGAACGCCTGAAAGGAAGAAGGTTGATGAATCGAGCCGGAAACACCTTGAAAAAGTACGAAAAGGGTTGTCTATAGTAACGATAGCCTTGGGTTAAAAGATAGAAGGCCATCAAGTTGTCCAGGGCACCAATTGCCTGCGTTAAAGCTGTTAACCACGGAATAGTATTGGGGGCACTTGGAGATCACTTTGTCTCCTAAATTCAATATTAAAAACAGAACACCTCACCTACCAGATAATAAAAGAGACAGCGATGTCTTATGATCACCGGATCGAACGTCAGCCTCAACGCCTCGGCATTGCCTCGACCTGGTTTCAGTTTTATCCCGAATCTCTCCTCGGCATCGTCGACGTATCTCTCCAATTCGTCATCAATGTCTTTGGCAGGGTCCTCTGATGTGCCATCGCGTTCGAAGAGACCCCAAAGAAGCCAGTCCTTGAGGTTCGCTCGGCGTATGTCTTCGAAGTGGGCGTTGAGCATCCACATCCTCAGAAATGACTCCCCATCTGGAATCAAGCTCAATGCCTTGTAGTAAAGTTGAGCACGCTGCGACCGGCTCATAGGCGGGGGCCGGTATGGCTTGAAGGACTGAAGGTACCATCTATAAGGCAAAAAGAAGAATAAGTAGAACAGTATCTCAATGGCACCGACGACTTCGATAACGATGGAGAACGGATGCACAATAGCCGGCACGCCCCCAAGCGCAAAGATAACGTAGAAATAAGTAAGACATAACAGGCCCAAGTCCTTCATAAGGACGATAAGGATGCGAATGGCGATGTACTGTGGCCATGTCTTCTGAACAATCATTGTGGATTTGTTTTTATCTGGTTTCTCGTCCTTCTAGGATTCGTGTGCGGTCGGGTGTCTATCGAAGTTCGGTCGTGTCTTCGTATATGGCAACGTAACAGTTGTAGGCCAGGCGAGCCGTACACTGATGTGTCACTTGCATCGCTTGGATGCGACGAAAGCGGAGGTAGTTGCATTCGGGGCTCAGCAACTCAAATGCACTTTGACAACACGCCACAGCCGCTACCCCATCGACACTGCCTGGTTACAGAGGATCCAGACGAAATGCTGGTGACGTATAACGGAGGCAAAGGAATCAGACGCGGCAAGGAAGAAAACTTGAAAGAAAACAACGCCTCCGTATCCAGGATTCAGTGGAGTGCGGAGGGGGCCCCCTGAACTTGCCCTCGGGTTGGAGTCTGATTGGCTGTCACTCTTTGGCTTTTGCATGAGGATGCCGGCCGCGATAGTTTCACATGGACTGCCGCACAACAGATGAGCTGCTGACAGCTATCGGGGCCCTTCGCCTACTGTTGCGTGTTAGTCAACGCGGCTTCGCCAAGTTGTTGTCAGAGGCCAGCTTTCGGGCATCTTTCACGGTCGACTTTCTCGAAGAAACAATTTATAGTTCAGGCGACAAAATGGGTAATCGAAGAGTTGACTCTAGTAGAGGACAATGTTCGGTCCAAACCGACCATGTCAGACCTTGCCGGCTTGGGGTGTTGTGGACAGCCCTGTATGGCCAAATCAAGAGGCTGTCTGGCAGAAGAGCAGCCCCTGATTGGGTGGAAACGTCCCAACTTCGCAGGTTTCCGTATCATCGTTCATGTAGCATCATGTCCGGCCGTGGGATATCCCTGCGTCGCCGCGGTCAGAGCAACGAAAGAGCACGGTGACCGCATTGACAGCCGCCGTGTTCGTTCACCGAATTCGTGTTGTGGACAGGTTCTCCACTTTCGAAAACCTAATGAATTAGTTACTAATTAACCCCTTTCTTGAACCGCGTCGAAGCTTCTACATTCTAGATGCGGGCAATGCATTATGAAGATAATTCTTAAAGAGAACAAATCCCCGATTCTCCGTAACTTAATTCGATGTCCTTGCAGATGATAGAACGTTATTAAGGTTTGGAAACTTCATCATGCACTTGACAGGGAACTAGAGTTCGCTTCAGATCTTGTTTTCAGGAGGAGTTCCTTCCATCGCAGCACACTCAGCCAATGGTCGATCCTTCAGCTCGGGAGCATGCTGAGCGGTTTTCGTCGGTTCGGCTGTGTCAGGAGAAATATGAGACCCTATACCAAGAGAAATTCAACACTCAGTAAAGGACTGCCGAGTCCTGGAGGCAATCACAATAGCATTTTGTCAATTTGTGCAGGGAGTCAATTAATTATTTCGTGATCTCTACACCTTCATAGGATGGAAATTGCGATACAACCCTGCACAAACCCGAGATAGGGAACCCTAGTTACTTAGGCGATAGGGCAGTTGATGTTACTGTCCAGATTTCTTAGATTAGCTAGGATCTTTCGATGAACCTCGTGTTCCGTCACGTACTTTTTATCATGACCAGTAATTCCAAAGGGCCTCTTGCCGTCGACCGTGCACTTTGCAAACACGCCGTTGACGAGGGGAGTTGAAGTTGTTTGGCAGTGAAGGAGCCAGGTTTTGCTCTTGCCGGGAACAGAAATGTCGTGGCCAACGCTCACATATTGGTCGGAGATTCCGTCACCGCTGAAGTAGCTGATAATTGTCAGCATTTCTTTTGTCCGAGTTCTCGCGCAAGGTGTTTAAGGTCTTTAAGACGACGAAATGTTATTAGGAAACGTAATTACAAACCATCCATAGACGACTTGGCGACTTTCCACAGCCGGAGCAGCCTGGGCAGTCGCCAGCAGGAGGGAGGCAACGATGGTAGCGAAAGAGCGCATTTCGAGAGTGATTGATAAAATAGAACAGAAGATTTAGACGGTTTCTGGCTTGGTTAAACTAGATAGCTGTAATGAGATGTAGTTGCCATTCATGAATATTCGACGATGACGGCAATGGGGCTTCTTATACTTGGGAACGGCAGTCAGCCCGTTCGTATCTTCACTGGTCTCTCGCATTTGACTTTTGAGCCATACCAGCCCGCAGTGGAGAAAAGGAGTTATACGAGAGCTTCTGGCCTCGTGTTGGGAGCGCATCATTGATTAGCGGTCCCTTACCTCATTGCCGAAGAATCCGACTGCAAGAATAGCTCATACGGCAGCGGTTCATCCAGTCTCAAAGTTCATTTACGTTTAATTGTGTTCTCTCAGCCACCCGCAGTGGAGAAGTTGGAGAAGTATAATTGAATGCCAATATCATTTTGGGGGCCGCATCCTTGTCAGCCAAGATGCGCCTACGGATCGCATTCCGTGGGAGGTGATCCTGCAGTGACCTGAAAAGCAGTTGCTACGCCAACAGAGGAAATGCAACGTTGAAGAAAGGTTGGAATATTCTTCTGAAATCTACAAGAACAGCTCGATCAACATAATTGCGGCAATGCTACAAGGGAGGACCGGATTTCAAGCCTAACGTCCACGTCAGAACCTCCGTAGGATCATGAGTCAGTGAAAAAGCTTAAGGGTCACTGGCATTTTACTCTCTTTGAACACACGGATGAGCCCGAAAAGCTTCAGGGTAATTCCATGAATTTGACAATGACCCGTCGAGGAACTTATCTCGTCAGGTGCGAGTATGTTCTATGGCCTTCGACGTTATTTGGTCGTTTACAATGCTCGCTTGTTGGTGCTTAAACGTGGCTTTATGAGAATCAAACGGACAACGGATATCTCAAGAAGACTCTGCAAGACGATAGGTCCTGAGCCCACATCTATGTTCCTGGAAACGCGACAGAGTCTGGCTACTTCAAAGCTACGGCGACAACCTCATGCGAGACCACCCAAGAGCAGCACTGCGCAACCTTCGGCCCGTGATGTTAATACTGGTCAAGGTTGCTGCAATACAGACTTCTATAGTTATTGAAGGCGAAGGACTTGGCCTCGACGAGATTTGAGGAGCCGGACTGTTTTAGGTAGTGGCCTAAGTGTCCTGGTGTTTTTTCAAATAATATATCAAGTTTTAGTATAAATACCAGGCTATGTACACGTTACCGTATCTCACCTGCTTTTTTGGTGCTAGAGTCACGCTATATAGCTACTACGGGAAGAGCCTTCCAGAGGCTGTGATGGGATTTACCTTATGATTACGGGACTAACAAGCTTTGCGAGTCTTGCCGGACATGTTAGCAGAGCAATCGAGTAACCATGGAGTTAACTGTCAAATTGACGGTCCTAAAGCAGCGTAGCATACATAAAGAGGTAGAAGTACCAGTCAGATAAGAAATAAAGTACATACATCCAAAATCTCCAAGCCCATGTCCGCTAACTATGCAAGATCGAAATCAGAGCAGCGCCATGCAAAATCCAATGCCTGAGTGACCCAGACACCTTTCATTACCCATGCTCGAGACCAAGTCCAAAGGTCACGCAGCAAGCGTGCTTACTGGGGACATTGGTCACCCTTCTGGATGAAGAAGCCACCCTCCGTGCTAGCAGTGAAGGTGACGTTGATGTCAATGTCAGCGTCGCTGTCGTTGGCGATCGAGAACTCGAAGGTCATGTTTGGCTCGCAGACGAAGCTGTTGATGGTGACGAAGGTGAACTCGGCAACGCGGTCGTCCAAGACCTGGATGGGCGGGAAAGAGCCGACGAGCGCGCCGGTGGCAACGTTGCGGACGTCAAGGCGGGAGAACTCGGCGCCGCTGAGATCGATCGGGAAGCCCTCGTTGAACTGGCCGATGAGGGAGCACGGGCCGGCAGTGAAGGGAGCGGTGTCGAAGGAGAGGACCTTCTTGGCGACGACACCGTTGGTCAGGTCAGCGACGCCGAAGTTGGCGTCGTTGGCGCCGACGCGGGGGCATTCGGCCTGGCGGGCGACGCGGGCGGAGCGGTTGGCGATGGAAGCTGCGGTGGCGGAGCCGGCGGCGAGACCGGCGACGAAGATGTTGGTAAGCTGCATTTTGAGGTACTTGGGAGTAGGGTAAAGTGGTTGTAGTGTAAGGATAAGAATTAGGACTTCAGAGTCTCGTTATGAATCGTAACTCAAGTAGTGTTGTTAGAGATGCTGTTGTTAATGATGAGAACGAGAGATGGATAGTCCAGAGACGAGAAAGAACTTCGGCTTTATATAACTAATCCTGAAATATTCCATCGTAGGCTTCTTCGACTTCTACCATGGCATCACTATTGTGAAGGATGACGTTCAGCTGGACTGCGGCTGCGCCCATCACAGTGAAGCTTCCAAATCGAGAGATGTCGTGGCAGAGCCCCTCCAACCTCTCGAGTCGCGGTAACGTGACAACTTCGTCTTCCCAGAACTCCTGCCTCCGACGGAGAAGAGCATTAGATCGACATGGCCAGCGGTGTCGGGCGCGGCAGGTGTTGTCAAGCATAGCCTAGTGCAGTACCCGAGTGTAGACGGTAGGCTAACGTGTGCCAACCCAGCCTTACGAGATTTGACTTCCCTTTCGGGTATGCTGGAATCATCCGCAGCAGCTCCCATCTGTCATCGGCTCCCGCTCCGTGCTGAGCGAGGGTCAGAACGCCCGTCAGCGCGATCCAATCTTGGCCCAGTTGCTCCGCCTTGCTTCTGCCAACTAGCTAGCTAGCTCCTGGCGATATGAGCTAGAAGTTTTCCGCATCCAAGCTCACCCAAAACGGTACAACCACGAACATGGGTATCTCGAAAGCCGCGCTGACGCGCTTAATCGACGCTAACGCGGTGCAGAAAAGGGCGGGTGTTCGCAGCCACCCTGTCCCCAGATTCTAAAATTAAGTATGACTGATGATCAGCGACCCGCGTGCCTCAGAGGAAGGGAGCGTGACAGCTCGGGGAATCATACCAGAATCGAGGCATGTCAGATTTGAGACGACGACAAACGTTGTAGTGGTTCCATCAGCAAATTAGTATCGCTGACCAACACACGCAGGCACACACGCGTGGGGCGCAGCACTGACAACTGTGAGTCTGTGCCCAAGCTCCGGAAATCCCTCCCTGCCTCCGCATTTCTTCGGTGTGCGAGACCAACAACGTATGCTGCTTGCATCCAACTCGCGGAGGATCCGAACTGAACATGGCCGAGCCGTTATCGTCGTTGTGGCATTCCGGCTTGCGAGGCTCGGATAGCTTGTTGATCTGGCTGTGAGACATGATTGCTGCTAAGCTGCGGGCGAGTAAGGATCCAAAGTTGGCATTCGTGAGCATCATTGATCGTCCAAGTTTGCCGAGGCCTCGCTGACGAGAAGACGAAGTTCAAGCGAAATGTTCCTTCTATTGGTTTTGTCCAACTCAGACCTGCACACTTCCACTGTGTTGCCATCTTGGAAGATCGTGACGTCCAAGTCGAAGGAAGTTGCGTCCATTACCTCATCTGCCTCCTGAAAACCTTGGCTCATACGCCTGATTGTAATATCGGACCGATTCTCTCGAGCAGCTGAGAGAGGGGCGGCAGCCTCCTCGTCTCATGGTTTAGACGAACGAAGCAAGGTTTGACGCGATACTTCGTTGTTCAACTCGGGCTAGCCCCCTTCAATATCGGGACACTTGGTGGCTCGATAAAAGTTGCCTTGCACATTGGGCATCGCTGCCACGGGGCAGAGTCTACACACCTTGTTATCATTTCGCCGCATTTGGTAACCAAAAAAATGCTGCGACTTGCCGGATGATTTGAAAAGGGCTGCGGAGCAGCTATTGATAAATGCCGTAGGTATCATTTGAAAAGACGGCTATGCTAAACTTAGCAACCAACAAAATAAACACAGAAAGGACAGCCCCCCGTGTTCATCCTACTCGCCAAGCTATTACCTGGCATGAGGATCATAGCCTGAGATGTTTCGACTCCACTTATTTGAGCCAACTCGAAAGAACAAGCCGAATTGACCCGTTAACCATGCGAAAGAAGCCCCTTGGCTCTTACGCTTGCTGTTGCTGGTCGCTCAGTTTGCTCATTTGGCTCGCCATACTCAGCCCAGTGCCCTTTCTTTGCTCGAGCGCCCTCGACCACCTCTTGTTATCCTCAATGGGCTTTCCCGTGCCCGTCAGACCCAGAACTTCCATCAACTCCGGTATCTCTGCGTGGTCTCGAGTGGACTTCATGCGATGGCACCAGGTAATCTTCTTCTCTTCCGGCTCATAAGTGCCGTCGTCACCACCCTCTCCGTCAATGCCCTCTTGGCTCGTATCTTCCCTCGTTGAGTTTTGCAGCGCCTTCTCCATCTGACGCTCGGCAAATGGAGTGCCAACAGGACTCATGAGCTCTATAGGCTCGAAGAGGAACTCTCCACCAACCTGTCGGTGGTCACCGGACTTAGTGGCTAGGCCAGCCTTGACTTGCTTCAGGCCCTGCAAGACACTTTCGGCGGCTGACTTCAGCATGGATTTGCGCATATAGGCTGGTCGTTCACCCAGGGCAAGCGTGCGGGTCATGCCCAACTTCTCGAATAGGCGCCGCGTAGGGTCAGTATAGACAGGAAACGGGCAACCTGTTTCCTGAAGGTACATATCTATCAATCCTGGGTTGCCGCAACCAACCACGGCAATGAAAGTACTCATGGGAAGACCGAGAAGTGCGTCGGGAGTGATAGACTCGGAGAGCGAGCGCAGAAATTCCTGACAGTTCTTGGGATAAAGTCAGCAAAAGTCTGACAGCTATAGCTGATGCGGTGGATTACTCACGCCGCAGAAGAAGTGGCGGACGAAGATTACGAGGACACGCCTAGCGACATTGCGACCGGTGTATAAGCTCTTGAATGGGTGGCTCTTGCCATGTCTATCCAGTACCACGTAGTTCTCGATCTTCTTGAGGGTCTCGGGGCTCGGAAGGTGGTTATTGGTGGCTATCTCGCCTTCGAAGTCGGCAGGTTTTGAGTTGTCGATCTCAAGAGAGGTCCCGCGGGTGTCGCATGCGCCGGCCGTCGTCGACGTCCTCGGTGACCTCGTGCTCGTCGTCGTGGCGGTGTTGGGCGGTTGTTCGGACGGCTTCTCATCCCCCTTGACAGCGGTGGCCGTTGAGGCTGGGGGTGGTGTGGCTGTCGTCTTGTGGTCATCCGTCGCAGCATGGCCATTTGTTGGAGATGCCCCGTTCTGCTTCTCAAGCTTTGACTCCGGAGCTGACTCTATCGTTGAGGTTTCTTGCGTAGATGCAGGTTTAATTGTCTCCGTGAGATCGGTGGGAGGCTTGGCGTTACCATTCGTTGGGGGGAGATTGGCGGTCGTGGCCGCGGCGGGAGGATCTGACAGCACGGCAGCCATTACGTCGCAATGCGGTGGATTAAGTGGGATGAGAGGTGCGTCTGGATAGGATATTATTCGCTCCTTGCCGGCTACGATAGGCGTCTGTAAATTCGATTAAATATGGTCGGCGCGCCGTGAAGGTTAAAAAAAAAAAAAAACGAATGGTTGAGAGAAGAGATGAAGGGTGGTCTGAATTCGGGAGGCGCAGCAGCTGTCACTGCCAGGATTGCGTTCGTAATGAAATCCAGGTTGCAGGTGCGACGGCAAGGGGAAGGAGTTGCCGAGAAGCTACTAGAGAAAAAGAGTTGAATCAAGTTCTGGGCTGGCTGGGGTGCCTCTGCCGAGAACGATGGCCAGGTTCCCTGCGCCTAGCTCCCCCCGATAGCGATAAATTAGTGGTAAGTCGACGACGGTAGTGACACACGCATGTCGCGCGCGGCTTGCAGTTGGTTGGCGACTGCAGGGGTCGAAATGGGGAGACAATCCAGGAGTCCGAGGCACTGGTGTCGTATGTAAGTGCGTCGATGATCAAGGAGGGGACATGCCGTTAGGTTGTTTGCCAACGCCACCACCGACGAGCAGAATCCGAAGATAAAGCTGGCAGCTCGCTGTCGACGGGGGAAAAAAAAAAAGGGAAATTGGCAGTCGGACGAGTGTCCTGAAAAGAAACACCTGGTGACCCTGACTCTTGCCAAGCCGTCCAGCCCGGAGGGCTGGACGCCACTGGCCTTACCTAGCTCCCTCCAGGTGAACCCAAACGTTTCATCCGCGTATGAGGTCATGGTGGAGGCCCAGGCACATCTGGTGCCGTACCTTGTCAGCTTCGCATTCATCCAACTGTATTTGAGCCTCACTGAAAGGAATGCGACACACCAAAAGCTTCGATAACATTCTTACACACTCAAGACGACGCATGTCAAGATTGAGGCGCCCATCCAAACCGTTAAGGAGGCTTTTGCCTGATTTTCGACTATTTTCCTATCTGATTTAAAGTCAGCCCCATGCTATTCTGCACCAATACTACGGTTGAAATTGTCTCGGAGCAAAGCCACTGACGTCCTCGTATACGACCACAGCCCGACTCATAGCGATAATTACTTTTACCTCCAGCTGTCGCTAGCCCCGAACGTCCATAACCGGGCAGATAGGCACATATCGAACGCTGGGTCTGGGACTCTGGAACCTCCGATGAGCGGACCCTCCAGAGCTGCTGCGGACGAAGCAGCGGAGTGGATATCCAGGACTCTGAGTTGTGGGGCGTGGAAATACTGCAAGCCGAGCTCATCAGCGTACGCTTCAAATGTTCCTAACAACAACCTGGAAGGAACACAAACCACGCCTTAGCAACCACTTCAACTAAACTCAGGCTCAACACTACTCAGGCGAATCTTCGATCCCAAACACTCTTCAACTCATGGAACTGACAGGCGTAGCGGTTCATATTACCCTGTGTGAACTCCTTGAGATCAAACATGCAGTGAAACACAGTGACAGTGACAGTAGCATCTGGAAACAGCTTCTTCAGCGTGAAGGGTGACAGGGTTTTTATAAGCGAAAGTTTAACGAACTGGGGCTGAATATTTCGCACCAGAAGACTGTTGACTGGATATGATGCTCCTACGCTGAATTGAGCAGCTTTGACCTATGAAAGAAAAACTCATTATGCCTTCCCGCACTGTTAATGAATGGCGCGCCACGATGGAGGACGTAGCATCAAGACTATCCTCACAAATAAGATAATTCCCACAAATGAGAGCACACAGAACCTGAAGAAGTTGAGCGAACAATCGAAGAACAGCGTCTTCCGACGGAGCTGACGGAGCCAAATAACGCGGGACAATGAGCACCGATCGAGGCGCGACAAAATGCTCTCAGTCTTCCGTGCCTGTGTCGTCAGCGGTACTTTCACTTGTAACGTGAAATGAACAAGAGAGCGCTATAACAAGAGGAGGCCGACAACGCAGCTCGAAAGAGAAGAGCATTGGATGTGATGCGGAATCTGGAAATACATATAATTCTTGGAGTGCAAAGAATAGGTGGGACCTTACTGTAGTTGCCTCTCTTCCGACTCTTAGGCTCTGATGAGGAGTGTTGTCCGGTACAGCGAGCTCCTGATTTTGAGGCTTGTCATGCGCGCTACGGCACGCGGAATGTGTAGAGTTGTTTCACTTTCAACGGCCTTGTGGTCGAATGATTATTCGAGACCGATATAAAGGCTATGTTCTGGAGAGAGGTCGCGGCTGAGACAAGGATAGTCGCTCTAGAAAAGGACAACACACGCGTAAATCTGGTATTTGAAAAGCAGCATGTACATGTAACTAATTGCACTCAAAACAATTTCAGCAAACGTCTCATCACCCAGCAACTAATCAAAATTAACATGTCAGGTTTTCAAAAACAGTTTCGCGATGACGAATAGTCCACGTTCACAACAAGGACGGGCATTGCATGGTTGATTAGATAAACGGTATTACCGTTTGCCTGCCTCAAATGACTCGAGGAGGTTATTAAACCTGCAGCCCTCGAGTTTCCCTACCGATACCGAAGGGATCATGGGTTCTTCCGGCCGAACACGATTTCGGAGTTTTTTGAATGGAATTATCGGCACGTAATCATAACGCAGGGACAACCTATTGATCAAGCCCGCGAGAGACATGCTCCGAGACTCAGCAGCCTACCTACTACCCCTCACAACTAAAAGCTGGCCCCCCACCCATCGCTGAAAATAGGCCTTTCTGGCATTCATATCGCGAAATTTCCTGGCAAGGGATCCCGCTCATGAGATGGCGACTACTGCGGTCGCTTCCAGAGCTCGCCGACAATCCGTTGAAATGGCTGCAGGCCTGCCGGGAGGCTCTTTAGAAATTACGCGGCAATTTTTCTCGGAAAACGAAGCATGTCTTCGCCACATTTCCCATTCGACGTCGACATTATCCGGCAACGTTCACCAGTACACTGAACAATGTCATGGAGGAAATTTCATCGGTAGGCCATCCTAAGAAGTGTCTGTTGTCAAAAATAGATGTCCTGTCCAGCGCAAGTTTATCAAGAATTTGCGCACGCCAACGCCAACGCCTAAATGTGAAATTCGTTTGTTCCAGCCCATTGATGTCTTCCGTGATCCACCCAGACAACGCCGCTCTTCCTGGTCTCTTGGTTTTTCCAGCACTCAAATCCATTGGTCATAACCCGGCCGGTCATTCCTCGTCACCGCCATTCCGGACATACCTGGCTGCAACGGGATGACCTCCGTCTCGATGCCGTCGACCTCGGCTTTCTGAGGCATCATCTCGACCTGGCGTTGCATCTTTCGCTGTTCTTGCTCCTCCAAAAGCATCTTCTTGACCCTTCGCATCTTGACCCAAATGTACACCGCCAGGGCAATCGTCAGGACGAACGTCGCGCCAAACACTATGTTCTTGATGGTATTATTCCGTTGCTTCTCGACAAGGAGCAAACCGAGATAGACGAGAATGATCTGCTTTGGTAGTGTCAAAAAGGTCGAGATGGCAAAATGCCAAAACTTCACATCACATGTTGAGAACACTGCGGTCGAAAAGTGAGATGGAATGACGGAAAACCGGATAATAAAGACGATCTGCGACATGTTAGGATCTAGTGATTGCGTTCGTGTGATGCGAAAAGCTCACCCAGAAACCGCCGTCACGGGTCAACCGCGCAAGAGCGCCATAATTCAGGTTCGTCCTCTCCAATTTTTGTGCCTTTCGACGTAATGTGTACTTGAAAGCAAACCAGGTTCCGACTGCCGCTAGTCAGCAAGTCTCGCCGTCGCAGAAGGGGGCCACGCTTACTCTCGCCCAGAAATGTTCCTGCTGCTACGATCGCGAAACCAACCCACAGTCCGTAAACCACACCACATAAGAGTGCGACGATTTCGTGACCAAAGAGCGGAGGGAACGAAATAAGGATCAATATGGCGATCGGAATCAGGAATCCCGCAGGAATCTCTCGGACTCTTTCGGAGAACGGTCTTAGTTTCTGCGATTGCACACTGTTAACTTCAACGATCGTTTTCTTATGGCAGGGCCTTCACTCACTTCGACGACTTGGTCATGGTGTAAACTGATGAAAATAGTGGCGACGAGAATGCCGATAGCGAGAAGGTGGAATGCTGAACACGGGTTGTCAGTGAAAGCCACTCCGTCGATTCCAAACGGTCTTAAGTCATACGGATGTATTTCGGCGTCAGAAAGATCTTCTTCCAGTTCAATGGTCGGTACTCAGTCTCCTGGCTCTCCTCCTCTTTCCTTTCGCCGTTTCTTCTAGCCATCTCGACGTCGGGCATGGTACGCGCGACTGCTTGTTAGTGGGTAGATGGAATCACACTCAATAAACCTGCCCTACTTTGAACATGCACACCTGCAGCCCAAACGCGAGTGCGGCGGCTCAACATGCATATTCATACAACTGAGAGCAGGGGGAAGAGCGGCGCATATCATGTTGGGAGACGGCGGGATCTGAAATCAATGCGAAACCGGAAAGCGGAACGCACGGCCACCAGATATCGGCCAAAAGAGGCGAAAATCAGTGCATGTTATCGAGTCGTGGGCGAAACCGGGTCTGGGTTGGTCCCTGGACTCGCTGCTCACAGTCTTCGACGCGCATGCACGACGACGGGAAGATCCCCCGCATCCCCCCCCCCTTATTTTGGGGCGTGATCGGCTCGCTGCGGTACGGTCCACAGTACGGTCCAGAGCCCAATAAATGACTTAAAAATTCATTTTTCGAGAGGCTATACCTCTTTTAGTAGTGTTTTTCGCTAGTAACCTCTATACTAACTCTAGACCGTGGAATGATTAATTTCTATAAATCTTAGTATATACTACCCCTATTTAACCCCTTATAAGCTACGAGTTTTCTACTATAGGCTATATTATTATATAAGTTCGAAGGGGGTGCTCTAGAGGACCCCCTTAGCGTATTATATAGTATAATAAAACTTTAGTAGTTAATAATAGCTTTAAATAAGGAGGCTAATAAGGCTAATAATATTATAATAATAGTAATAGCAATAGTTATTACTACTATAGCTATAGCCTCGAATAGTAATCGGAGTATTACTACTTTAAAAAGAGTAGTTATATACCTAAGAGGGCTAAAAGCAGCATAGAGGTTCTATTAATATCTTCTAAGAGGCTTAAATACATAGTTCTTTGCTCTATTTTATATGAGTAAACGTTAGTTTAGAGTTCTTATATAATAGCTATAAGATAATACTAACCTAAAGGGGTTATAATACCTTTTTAATAAGTAGAAGGTAATAATCTTCCTCTTTATACTAGCTATAAGTAGCCTATAATATCTAGTAATATACTTCTTCTAGATTAGTTAGTTAATAGTCTCTATAGTATTTAATAAGCTCTTATTATACTTTATAAGCCTTTACTAAGTATATATAAAGCTAGTAGAAGATAGAGAGGTCTCCTATAAGATTAAAAAAGACCCTAAATAAGAGGCCTTTAGTAGGTATTAGAAAGGGCTAGAACTAGTAGGAACTAGGAAGGATAATAAATAATATAACTCTACCTATAACTAGGTAAGAATATTAAACATAGGCTTAAAAGATGTATAAAGTAATTTATAGATCTAGTTAAAAGAGATTATCTAAATTAGATATAAATTTACTAAGAAAAATACCTAAAAAATAAGGTATATAATTATTAAGATATTACTAGTAATAATATATAAATAATCCTAAAGTCTACTATACTCCTCTCCTTTATACTCTACTCTATAGTCCTTCTATAATAAGCCTATATACTAAAGGAGTTTTTAAAAGATACATAGCTAAGTCTATTTTATCCTATCCTAATTATCCCCTTAAGACTCTTTATAATATCATAAAAGAGAGTCTTATTAAATAAATAAAACTACTCTTATAAAAACTATAAGTAAACCCTATTTATAGATCCTTTTATTAATAATATCTTCTAAGTAGGTAGTCTTATTACTAAGAAGGTCCCTTAGGTTTAACTATCTTCTATTATAAGTTATGTTTTAATAATAACTTTATTACCTCTTCTTTTTTATTATACTCCTTATCCTACTCTAATTCTTAATATAGCTAAAACTATTTACCTTATTATACTAGGCGTGAAAAGTTATAATAATATACTCCTTTAGGTATATTCTACTTAATCTAATCCTATTAGTTAACTCTCTATTAGATATAATCTATATAACTATAATTATACTTATTTAAAGGATTAGGTCGCTTAGGATATAATAATATGTCTATAAGTATAGTTCTTAAGTATAGCTTAATAGTTATATTATAACTTAGTATTTATAAGACTTATAACTAAAGTTAGTATCTAAGGTATTTAAGCTTATTATTTAGTATTTTAGATAAAGTAAACCCAGATAATACTAACGATTTATAAATAAAGCGAGGAATATCCCCTATGGGAAATAGCATAATATTATTATCATTCCTAAAATCTATTATATTATTATCTATAAGCAAGAGAGTAGTAGGGTATAGAGAGAAGAAAGGTACCTTCTTAAAGTCTTCTTAGATTAATAAGGTATCTTATAGAGCTATACTATTATAAATATTTAAGTTATAAAACTCTAAAGTGATTATAGAGATATAATAATTAACTAAGGGGATCTTAGAGTTAGTAAATAATATATTATTACTTAAGGTTATATTACTAAAATATAATAATATTAATCCTTCTCAGATTAGAGCCCTAGCCTATTTAATATACTAGAGACTATATATAAATCTATCTCTCTACTAAACTAAATTAATTATATAGGCGCTAATTTGTAGGAGCTTTTAGAGTTATTAAGGGGCTCCTATCTTATAGTATTATATATTAAGGCTCTATATAGCCTTAATAAAGTATTAATTACTATTCTAATCCTATATAGAGTTATAATAGAAGTAATTACTATTTATCTAGTTTATAAAGATTATAGCTTAGTAGTAATTACTATAGTTTAATAAGAAGAAAGCTCTAATAATATCCTAAAGGTTAATTACTTCTACTCTCTTAAGCTCTATAGAAGACTTGTTAATATTTTTTCTAGGTTACTAGGCTAATTTATTAAGTAAGATATAAATATTATAGGGGTAACCCTTAATTATAAATATAAAAAGGGCTATGACTTCTAAATTATCTAACTCTTCTTACTTTATTAACTTCCCTTATATATTATAGAGGTTTAATGAATATTCTACTTATTCTAAAGCTTTAATAAATAATCCTCTTCTATATTAAGTTATGAAGTAAGTTATAAAATCTTAATTTTTATTATATATATTATAGGACTACTAATATAAATTTAACTGTATTTAAGATAGGGTTCCTTTTAAATCTCTTAGTATTAAATACTATTAAGATATTAGTAGGGTTAAATATAATATGTCTTAGAGTAATAGGAGCTAAGTAAGGCGATATAAATATCTTTATAGATCCAGAGTAGTTAAAGTACTTTATAGAATTAATAGATTACTATTAATTATAATCCCTCTTATACTTTTTATATTAATTCCTCTTATTTATATTCTAGATATTTAGTTACTTAGATAATCCTTTTTCCCTTTCTAACTCTTCTAAATTAGAAGGAATCATTAAGCTAGTTTATAAATTAATACCCTTAAGTACTAATAGCTTAATATCTATCTTATTCAAAGAAGAAGCCTCTAAATCTAAAGATTAAAAGGTATACTTAGCTATTTAACTTTTAATCTCCTCTAGAGTTATTTCTTAAACTTCTCCTCTTTAAATTTAAAGAACTAATTATATAAAACTCTATTTACCCTTAGTTAGACCCAGTATCCTTCTATAGATATTTCATTAATAAAAGCTATTAATAATTAATCAATTTATACCTAATATCTTATATTTATAAGCTATTTTAGTAATATTAAGCTTTTAATTTATACAAAAAACCTAAGCTAGTTGATAAAATATAAGCTAGAAGCTTATAGTAGAGGGTTTATATATTAAAGTTTAATAAGGTATAATTATCTTATTAAAACCTTTTAGGCCTTACTCCTTAATAGAAGACTTATAATAATAAATATTAGGGTTTATAATTATTCTTTTACTCCTCTTCTAGTATTAATTATTATAAAACTAGTTTCTCTTATCCTATAGATTAATTAGTAAACCTATAATAATTACTTTAGTAAACTTAGGCGCTTATAGATAAATAAGAAGTATATTAGAGGTCTTAGCTTTAATCTAAGTAATTATTATATCTCTTAGATTTCTATTATTAAAGTTATTTTCTATATCTCTAACTATACTATAGCAGAGTAGTTAGCTAGGCTCAGTAAGCCTTATAAAGTAATAAGCTATTATTATAATATCTTTAGAATATATTAGAGTTATAGTCTCTAATATACTAATAGTAATATATATACTAGCTATAATATACTATAAGTATAAAGGGCGAATTATCTTCTTTACTACTTCTAAGATCTTATTCTAATATTTAACGAGGTTATACTTTATTATTAAATTAGAAAGGTCTATTTAATTAATAATATTATTCTTTCTAAATAAAGCGAGCGCTTTATATATAATTAGCTAGGGCTAATAACTAAGCTTATTAAGAGGTCTAAAGCTTAGGATTTCTCTATTATTTTATCCCTATACCTAAAACCTACTTGCGCTTAGTTTATTAAGTATAGGCTTAGTTAATAATCTAATATTAATGATAGGAAGGTTTAAGGATCTTAACTCCTAGATATAGGTATCTAAGGCTTTATTATTATAAAAGATAATCTTTCTTATTACAATATAATAGAAGGAAAGTTAATAAAGGATAAGTATAAGTAATTTATAAACTAAAGAGCTAAATTGAAGTAGAAATAGAAGTAAAGAAGGAGTTATAGTATAGTAATTAATATTATATTCTTAATAAATAAAATAAGCATAGGCGTATATATATATGTATATATATAGAAAAGAGAATCTAGAGGGTTTAAGGAGTTAGGAGTATATTTTTATATCTACTAATTGCTTTAATAATATAGTAATTTATTAGTAGCTTATAGAAGGAATAATTAACTCTCCTCTCTTACCCTCCTTAGCTCCAATAAAGTAGAATAAACTTAGGATAAAAAACCTATAATAAATAGAATAATAAATTAGAGTAGTTATATATAAGGAAAGAATAAAAGAAATAATAGTTAGTAATAGCTATTTAAATAAGTAAGCTAGTTATAAAACTAAGTAAATATCCTCTTCTATCCTCTATTATTAACTTCTCCTCTTATAATAGCTACTCTTACCTAATTACTTAATTTTAAACTAGCTTCTTTATACCTTCTCTCTTATATTTATAAATTATCTCTTTTTACTATAGCTAACTATTACTTCCTTATCTTAGGTATTAAAAATACTAATTAACCTCGCCCTTATTATCTCCATTTATAGTAACCCTCTAGATCCTTAGTCCTAATATCCCTATACCTAAAATAAAGAAAAATAATACACCTCTTTTTATTTAATATTCTAATAATTAACTTTAGGTATTTCTTCCCTTCCTTATTATTATTCCCCTACTTTCTAGCTAATAAATATAATTCTTAGGTAGATATAAGTCTTACTTAGCTTTGACTTAATATCCCTAGTACTAAATATTTAGAAATAGCCTTTATACTATAGATATTTTCTAATAAGACTATTAAAATAATAAAGCTAGCCTTTTAGAAGGCTTATCTTAGTAAATAGGACTTTAAATAAATATTTAGAGTAACTAAGAGGTCTAGAGACTTCTATTATTAAGACTTTATCTATACTTCTACTACTTTCCTTACTAGATTATAAGAGATAAAAGTCTTTTAGTATATAGTAGCTATATACAGCTTATTATTCAATCCTAAGGTAATTATAATATAATACCCTATATCTGTTATAAAGAGCGGGCTTATATTACTAAAAGCCCTGCGATTAGTATTTATATTTATAAACTATACTTTAAATATATCTCTATACTAAGTACTCCTTATACTAATTACTTCTTCTATAAGACTTAATAGAGTTACTCTTATAATAATCTAAGTATTTATAAGCGCTATAGGTATAGAATTAAGTATAATAATAAGGTAAGGAGGAGTAGGGAGTTTAATAGTCTTAAGGAGATTCTATAGTCCTAAATCCTAGTAAATACTATAGTTATTACTATAGCTAAGTTTAACTTCTCGCTTCTTTATAATAATCTCTATTATTAATAGGCTTAGGAATATTACCTTAAAGCTAGGTTTATATACTATTATTACCCTTTTATAATAGAGCTACCTCTAGAATTTAGCTTTATATAGATTATAGATTACTTAGGGCTTTATATTATAAATTAAGGAAAGAAGATAGGATTTCTAAATATATTTATATGGAATAAGGTAGTAATAGAGGAAAAAGAAAATAGGAAGTTAGTTAGATTATAATAAGAAATCGAGGCGAATAATATATAAATAGGTTTATAAAACTAAATTCAAAGTATATCTAAGTATAAAATTAATAAGATCCCCTTTATAAGTATCCTTCTCTTTCTCTTTAGTAGTAGATACTCTAATATAATATTAGTAATAATCTTATTAAGAAGGTGGGGGGGGGGGGTTATCACTATCCTCACTAGGGGCTAATAACTATGATTTTAATACCCTCTTTCTCTTTCTCTTCTTCTCTCTAATCTTTAAGTTATTAATCTTATATCTATTTAATAAGAAAGGTCCTTAGTATCGTTACTAGGAAGTTAAGGGTATTATATATCCCTAGGTTCTATAACCCTACTAGAGTTACTAATAGATATTAAAGTTATTAGTAGCTAGGTTATTATTATATTAGATAGTAGCAAGGAGGTATATTTAAATAAGTAGGGGAGTTATTAATATTATCTCTTACCCTTATCCCTAAAGTTTAGGAATATTATCCCTAGAATCTTAAACTTTCAAGATAGAGATATAAGGAGAAATAAATAAAAATAGGTCTATAAATTATTAATTGAAACGAATTATAATAAAAGAAATATTATAAGTCTTTCAGTTTCTCTATCGTAATATACTCCTTCTCCTTTTCCTTTAATATTCTAGGAATCTTAATAACTAGCTATTATTTAGCTTTTAATACCTTAATTACTTTCTCTAAAGCCTTTAAGTATTATTTTAAATATATTACTAATAATTGTAAATCCTCCTTTTTATTCTAAGTACCTTCTCTAAGTATTATTAGTTCCTTATCCTCCTCTTTAGGTATATAATTATTATACTCTTTATTCCCTAATATAGAAAAGTTTTTCGCTAGGTTTCCTTCTAAATTATATCTATGAATATCTATATTACTTAGTTTCTAATACCTTTTAAGTACTTATATAAATTTATAAACTTAATTTCTACTAAAAGTCTTTCTAATAACCTTATTACTTACTAAAGTTACTAATTAATATAATAAGGTACTTAGAGCTTATAATAAGATATAAAAGGGGCCTTACTATTAGTTATTAAGCTTTTTAATAGATAGTTTATTAATAGATCTTTTAATATTAAATACTTGTACCAAATTACTTACTTCTAGGCTCTCCTTCCTCATTATTCTCTATTATTAATTATTATGGTATTCTATAGTTTTCTTATATTAGCTATTAATTATGTTTTAGCTTATTTTCTATCTTTATTAAGTTATAAGAAGGCTTATAGATATATTTAAATCTCCTCTTTTTTATTATTACTAAGTTCTAATTAAGAACCCTCTAGGTTAGTATTAGAGTCTTAATAGGTATAATAGGTTTAAACCTATATAAAAAATAGAAAGGGCTAAAGCTAGTTAAAATATAAATACTTAACTAATTTATATATAAGGTAATAAAAAGATATAATTAAGAGTTAATATCTCTATCTCTTCTAATCTATATTAATAATATATAAGTAATTAGCTAATAACTAACCTTAATTACTCTATTAGCCCTTAGGTTATATATAGATATTACTTTCCTCTTTATATTATACTTCTTATTAAACATAATAATAATATCCTTATTCTCTAGGCTTCTATTAATAATAATCTTATTATATAATTTATAATAATAGATAATCTCTTTTTAAATAAACTTTATAATCTTAGCTAAAGTTACTCTCTTAAGCTAATAAGCTTTAAGCTATCCTATAAGTAGATCTCTTACCTCTATAAGGTACTACTTACCTACTCTCTGTATATCTAATAAGATCCTTATAAAAGGTAATCCCTTTAGAGAGCTATAGGTTCTTATATTATCTATATATTAAGCTCTCCTCTTCTAGTAATTAGAGTAACTTCTTAGAGATTTACTAATCTCTATATATATACTACCCTATATATAGTAATTAGATCGGTTTCTAGCTATAGCTTACTTACCTTAATAACTACTCTCTTTATAAGCTTTTATAATTAGCTTCTTTTATTATTTAGAATTATTAATAACTTATTATAATATTAGCTTTTAATTTATTAGTTTAGTAAAAAGTAGATAGTTTTAAATATAATAGTTTAATACTCTAGTTTTAAAGTTATAATACATTATTAATTAAATCCCTAGAGGGTATCTCTATATTATTAAATAGTAAGCGATTTATTAAGAACGTATAGAATAAGTCTATAAATTATTAAGAAGCATATTTAAGATATTTATTATATTACTAATAACCTCTATATTCCCTATTAAGACCTCCTCTATATATTATTTATTATCATAATATTAAGCTTAATTAAAAAAGAAGTAGCTTTGATATCTATAAAGAAGATCTATAAATCGATCTAGGAGTTAATTTCCCCCTTAGCTTCCTTATTGATAGTATTAGAGGGACCCCAGGGTTTTTATAATAAGCTATTTATTATTATATTCTAAGTACTATAGATATATTATACTTTAAAGTTAAGTATTTAAATCTATATAGTCTAGTAGATAATAAGAGCTCTTAGAAGGGTTATAGCTACTCTATTAAGTTATATAACTAATATCCAAGCATCTATCTCTAAGATAAAGTATTATCTATATAGATAATTATATACCTTCTTTAAATCTTCTAAAACTCTATATAACTCTTTCTTCTTAGTATTATATACTAGCTTAGGTTCTAACTAAGTATTACTCTTAAAATAAGAGACTATATACTAGTTATTGATAAATTATCCTAGGACTCCGCTCTATTCTATATTACTAATTTTAACTATAAGGTAGATATCTCCTCCTCTTAGGCTATAGTTTATAGTAATAAGGATTAGGGCCTCTATAAGTATTATCTTTAAGGTATCTATAGCTATTTACTACTCTTCATTCTAACTAAAAGAGATATCCTTCTTAAGTAAGTTGGTAAGTAGCTTTATAATAATAAAGTAATCCTTTACTTAGAATCTATAAAATATTATAATCCCTAGGAAAGCCCTTAACTCTATTAAGTGAATATAAGTAGCTTATTTATAGATCTTAACTATCTTTACTTCCTCTAGAAATTACTTATTAATACTATAAATATAGCTGATAATTATTACTATTTCCTAGGCTTATTATAATTTAACTACTACTATTAAATATTCTACTAGATCTCAATTAACTAGGACCTTATTAATATTCTATAAATATTCTAAAATAAATCTATAAATCCCTAGATAAGACTTAATCTCTTCTTTATTATATTATAAAGTTAGTCCTTTAATAGTAATATTATCTAAGAAGGCTTTATATTAAAGTTATATAGAATTCTAATTATAAACTATATAAATTAAGTAACTAAGTTCGTTGCTCCTTAAAGTAATATGTATATTTAGAGTAATCTAATAGGTATTATATATATTATTATATCTCTACTTATAAGGTCTAAGGGGACTTAGTTATATCTTAAAAAGAAGTCTAATAATAATAATAATAGCTAATATATAGCAAAATCTTCTAAAAGGTTATCTACTAAAGGGAGTAGCGCTATATCTTATATCATAACTATATTTATTTTAATTACTAAGTTAATAAATCTTATCTTATTATCTTTTTTATATATAAGGAAGAATAAATTATAATAAGCTATATAACTTTACTTAAGGATTCCTCTTTTTAGTCTATCCTTTAGAATTATAATAATATCTTACTCTAATCCTCTCGATATTAGGATCCTTTTTACTTATTATACCTTATATAGGATTATTTAAATTATCTATAGAGGTATAATAGAAGGATAGATAGAGCTATAGTACTTAAACTCCTAAGCTAAAGCTTTCTCTCTTATAATAAGAATAGCTAAGAGAAGCTTCTTTTCTTTAGGTTATAGATAATTAATAGTCTTAAGAATAGCTTCTTATTAAGCCTTTATAAGTCTTATTCCTTATTGAATAATTAAAAACTTTAATATAATTAGGCTTATAAATAGGGCGCTAGGATCTAGTATTATATTCTTCTTAGCCCTTATTTATACCTTTAACTTCTACTCTAGATCTCTATCTAGGGTTAAGCTATTTAATATAGTATTATTAATAAGTTAAATCTTCTTATCTTTTATCGTATATATTATATTAATATCTTTTTGTCGGATAACTATCCTGCGCAGGTAATAGTACTAGAAAGATAGGGTTCTTCCGTAATACTATAGTTATTCGTGATATCTAACTATCGTAGGTTTGGTGGTTATAACGGCTATATAGGCAGTCCTTGCGTATAGGGTCCTGGCCTTCCTATTGGTCGAATCGGCGCGATAGGTGGGTCCTATTAGCCCGACGTAGCGCTAGTTAGGTTAGCAACAAACCGCTAACTAGGCTTCTAATACTAGCAGTCTTTTATTACTACTAGTGCCTACCCTATAATAGCCTATATTCGTCGAGATAACTACTAAATAGTACTACTTATAAAAGGGGCCTAAATAGCCTAATAACTGCAGTTTTCGCACGTTTTATCGTTATCCCCTGATATGCTATATATCCCCGGTTTTACTACGCGCAGGGCCCCGGCTATAAGCCGGGATCCCAGCTACTATTAGACGACCTACCCCTCTATCTATATCGTCGCCTTATTGCTATTAATAAGCCGTTAGAGGGCTTTATTTAGCGTTGACTTCGTAAGTCCATCGGCTGGGTTATCGTCGCTATGGATCTAGCGGATCTCTGCGATCTTATAGTATTTATATAACTACTATAGCGCTATTATATTAATTATAAGGCGCTTTTCTTTCGTTATACCTAGCTTAATAAGGCACTCGTATAGCGAATACGAGTCGGTATAAATAATAGTTGATATCGACAGTAGGTCTAGTCGATCGGAGACCTTTTAGAGGGTTATTGCAATCGCATAGGCTATATTAACGCTAGCGACTATACTATAGATCTCCGAGGCTAGCACGCTATAGGTAATATATTTAGACTTCGTTAAGCTATAGTAGATAACGTTACTATTGATTTCGAATATATTAATAGCCTTATTATTATTAGTCTCATTAGCTAGTATAATAATAAAACCTAGTTATAACGATAGGTCGTCGTTATTAGCAAAAGATCTATTAATAAAAACAAATAGTTTCGCAGTAGCAAGGTTAAGCGGGATGAAACTAAGGCCTCTATTAAGGGATTGCAACTACTAGAGTATTTACTAGTTAAGGATTCTAACGTTATTAACTATAGGGTTTTGCTATTATATAGCAATAGATAGGTCGAAATAGGCCTCAGGTTAGCAAATTAATACGATATACGCGCTATAGGCGCGTTATTTAACGTATTGCTGCTTTCGGACGGCTTCATCAGTAGAGGGGTCGATAGGGCGTAACTTAAGCCCTTGGTCCTTTTAGCGAAGGGTGAGGGTATTGCTATTATCGATCGTTACGATCCTACTATTAAATATAAGGGGGTTATTAATAGCGAGGATCTGCTTAGGTTTAGCTAAAAAGCTAGCTTTAGTTAATTTAGCCTCCTCAAGGGCGGAAAACACGTCATTTAATAGGCCTAATATATCGTTAGTTTGCATACCTATAATAGCGAAAGATAGGTTATTCTTCATCGATATAAGTAGGCAGGGGTTAAATAACGAAGTCTCTATCTTAAGCCTCTCTTTATAGTAGCAGCTATATATAGCCTACTAATAGGTGCTAGCCTTGGCGATACTATAGAAGGGTTTTATAACCTCTATAATAGTATTATTAAGGTATTTATACTATATTTAGGCAGGGATTTTAGCGAGGATAGGACGAGCGAGATAGGTAGTAGACTAGATATAGGCTTAGGTAATATCGCAGATCTAAAGTATTTTGCTATTAGCTAATAGCAATAGGGCGATTATAAGGATTAGCTATTAACTAGCTCTTTAGATCGTAGGGGCTTAGGTTAGAATAGCCTCTTTACTATTATTAGTATAGCCCTAAATAATAAGTCTCGACTTCTTATAAGGCTAGGTTATCTTATCCTTAACTTCGTTAATAATATAGGAGCGGAAGATCTAGATCCTACTATAGCAGGCAGGGTTATACCTAATAAAGTTAAATACGCCCCGTTTAATAAGGGATTCGATCTCTTATTAGGTCGACTACTTAAAAGGCTCTCTAGGGGTTATAATCACGCTATTATTATATAACTTAATAGCGAGGTTATAGTCGGATTGCTCTTTAGCAGATAGGAAGGTCTCGTTAGTAGCAGTAATATCCGTTTTAGCGAGGAGTATAGTTAAAGTCGGACCTAGCGCTAGGTTATAGCGGGGCTAGCCTTAGCGCTATAGCAGGGCGGGAGCTGCGTTATTAGTAATAACGATTATATCGTAGATTCCCTTAGTTGCTCTATAGGGGTCTGCAATCCTATTATTATTACTATCAGGTTCTATTAGCAAGTCGGTCGACTAGTAGTAAGGTTTAATAATAGTTAACCGGAAGGATTTCAGCCCGTTAAGTAGTTAAACTACGTATTTATAGCTATTATTAGAGATAAGTTAATAAGGGCCCTTTTAGCTATCTTTTTCGCGCTATATTCTAACCTCTAACTAGAGAGGTAGGCTTAATATAGGCTCGGTTATAGGGCTATTTTAGGCTATAATAGCCTTGTTAACCTAACGACTAGCATAGAGTTAGTAGATCTTATTAGTAGCCCTCTATATAGCTTAGGCATATTATATAATCAATAGCGAGGGCGCTAAATTATCCATTAGGCGCGGGTAGGCTCCGAATACTAGCAGGGTTAGTACTAGGCTATTAGGCCTAGCGACGTTATTAATAGCTTTTATAGCTATTTAGAAGGCAACGTTAGGGTTAGTAGAAGGATCTTCTGCCCGGATAATCTTATAGGCCTAGCATAATAGCTTATAGTATTATTCGACCTTCCTAATACTATTATAAGCCTTAACTAGGACCTCTTTTATAGAGATCGCTATCTTTCGCGCAGATTAGCGAAATTTAGTAGATCGAAAGGAGGTGCTAGTATTAGTAACTATCTAGTTAGGTAGGCCCTAGTATATATCGATCTAGCAGAGCTAAAGGGTCTATTATATAGTTTTAGCAGATATATCCTTTATAAAGCGTGCTACGTTAAATATAATAGCTATATTAACGATATAGAGGGCAGGGCGGTTGTTATTAAGATATATAACATTAATAACGATCTCATAGTTGAAATTATAGTCATCTTTTATTATAAACTTGAACTAATAGGGGCTGCTGCTATAGAGTTAGTAATAGTAGCAAAACTTTATTAACTTATCGATAATATCGATATCAATAGGGTAGCTAGCGCGCTAGAGGACTTTATGGAGTCGTTAGACGGATAGGTAGCTAAAACGACGGTAGATATAGCGTAATTCGACGTTAGTAAGGTTATAACTTACGATAGCCTCTTCTAGGTTAGTCATAAACCATAGGTAGCCCTATAGTTATATAACTAGGGTTATAAGGTCGTTACGAACGAGTTAGTTAGCGATATTATCGAATCGTACGCTAAGTCGGTCTATATTATAAAGGGATAATAAGAAGGGGGTATTCGTTAGCATTACGTAGAAGGTTATATCGCTAAAGGGAGTTATAATAACCATTATTCTAAGGGATTCGATAGGGTTAGCGCTACTAAAGCGGATCGAGGCTGCCCTAGCTATAGAGGGGTTAAGTTAGTAGTTAACCCTCTTTTATAGGGCTAGAAACTACGGGTGACCCCCGGTTAAATACCGGGCTGCGCTGGAGTTAGGGATAATCCCTCTAAATATAGTTAATAAGTAACGGTTAGTAACATATATTACGACGGGGTTATTATTTTTATTAACTAACGCGTTATAAGAGGGTTTAACGTAGTTAATTGCATAGAGGGTCGACTAGTCGGCTAAGCGGGTTATCACGTTACTACTATTAACTATAGTGGGTTAGTTGAAACAGGCAGTAGTGAGGAAGGCCTCGTCGGTGCTATTACCCTCGTTGCTATCGTTATTAATAGATAACGATTAGTAAAAGAGGGTAATAGGGTTATTACTAACGGAGGAGTTATCCGTAGTAGCCGCGAGGTCTTTAATACCCTTATACTATGCTAGAAATTAGTAATATTTAGCGGGGTTAGCATTATTTTAGATATATTAGCTGCTCTTAAACTTGCTATAGGCCTTATAGCGATCGTTGTTAGTATGTTTCATCAACTAATAGCCGGGTTTGCTATATATATAGCACTTTTTAGCTCTTGCTGCGTTATTAAGGCTATTACTAGCTATACGGGGCTTAAAACGATTCTTTTAGCTGTTGCTATAATAGGTATAGTCGGTCTAATAGACCCTAGTCCTATCGTTATTTTCAGCAATATATTAGGCTATAGGCCGGGTTATTAATGAAATAGCTAAACGTAACTAGCTGAGGACCCCTTCTATTAACTCAGCGGGGTTAAAGAGGCATAGATAGTACTCTTTAACCCCTTAGTAGGCGTTAACGATATAGTCCTATAGGATGAGATCGGAGTAGTAGGCTAGTAGTAAGGCTTATTAGACTTTAGTTATATAGTTAACGAGGATCTCTAAGCACTCTATCCTCGTTTTAGAGGGGTTATTATAGATAACCTAGGCTAATATAGCCTAGCGCTACTCCGTTAGGTAGGCCTAGCGGGTATTATAGGATTCGAAGTAGTTGCGGAGTTTTTTAACTATAGCTAGGAGGCTTAACTAGGTGCTACTAAGTCGGTTGAAATAGTAATCGCAGGCTTAGCCTTTTAGTATAAGGGGGAGGGTGCTAGCTGCTTATAATTACTAGATCCTAACCTTCTCGTAGATATCCCGAAAGATAGTTAATTTCGCCTCTAATATGTTATATTTAGCGCCGCTATACTTTATATTATTAGTATAAAGCTTAGCTAGATCTATTAACTGCTTTAGCATAGCTAGGAGGCTGTTATAGCCTATATCCTAGTTATTATTATTAACTGCGCTATCTCTGCTAGTAGGCGTGGTTTTTATTAGCGCTATTATAGGGGGGGTCTATAACTACGGGGTTCTAGCTTAGGCGAGGCTCTCGTTAGGCCTCGTAAGATAGGGCAGGCGTATAAGCGTAACTAGTACTAATATCTTGCAAATAAACGTTAGGTTATTAGCGAGGTATTATAGGAAGTTATCTATATAGGTATCTAACTAGGCTTAGCTCTAGTAATAGAACTTAGGTCTATTTATAGCCTTAACGAGCCTAATAGAGATTATTCTAGCTATTAGATTAACCTATACTCTATAGCTAATAACGTAGTCCTTAAGGGCCTTCTTAAGCTTCTAGTTAGCTTTGCTAAATAGTTTAGCAGTCTAGCTAATAAAGTTATATAAGAACTCGCACTAGAAGGCTTAGCTAGTATTCTTATCGATCTTATAGACCTCAAGTTAATAGCCTATCTATATATTTACCTATTTAACGGATATATTGGGAATATTATTACTATCCTTATCGATCTCAAAGACCTTGCCCTATAGGTCGGGCTAGACGATGCCCTTAAGCTAGGTAGGGATAGGGATATTACTATAAATAGATCCTTAGATAGATCTATCATAAGTAGTAGGAGGAGGAGGAGGGGGGTTACTACCCGGCTTAGCGGTTAGGGTAGCTATTGTGAATAGAGTAGAGGGGGTAGGAGGGGGGTATAGTATGCATTATTTTTCGCAATATCATAGCTTTTTATATCGAGGTCGTTGTATATAGGCGTAAAGCAGCCTAGATATTATCGCTATAGTCGTTTACTTAACTAGTTATTATATATAGGTGTAAAGCAGCCTGGATATTATTAAATAATTATTATAATAGCCCGTAACGGTTATTTCAATCCCTCTACTAGTAGTAGTAATATTAACAGCGGAAACGTCTCTTCTAACGTAGGTAGTAATAAACCTTGCTAATCTATAGTAACTCGAGTAGTTATAATAGTTAAGTTGACTACTAATTAGTATCGGATAACTATCCTGCGTAGGTAATAGTACTAGAAAGATAGGGTTCTTCTATAATACTATAGTTATTCGTGATATCTAACTATCGTAGGTTTGGTAGTTATAACGGCTATATAGGTAGTCCTTGTGTGTGGGGTCCTGGCCTTCCTATTGGTCGAATCGGCGCGATAGGTGGGTCCTATCGGCCCGACGTGGCGCCGGTCGGGTCGGCGACGAACCGCCGACTGGGCTTCCAATACTTTTATTAGTAATATAAGCGTTATTAGTATAGGTTTATAATTATTATAAGAAAAGATAGTATTTATAGCTATAATAACTTCAACTCGTTTCTAATATACTAACTTACATTTCCTCCTAAGTACTTTCTTCTTTATTATTCTCTTCTTAGGTTTATAAATATAATATTAATAATTAATATTATAGCTATTATATCTTATTATATATCTAGTACTTATAATAGCTTTATAAATATTATTAAGCTTAGGAGTAACTTTATCTTAGATTATAATCTCTATGATTTTATTAAAAATTAATCTAAACTCTTTAAAAATAGTAATAACTTCCTTATCTAGGTCTAATTATTACTTAACTTCCTCTAATAGGTTATAATAGCTTTTAAAAGCTTATTAAATCGCTTTAATATTCTAATATACTCTTATATTTTCTAGTATTATATCTAGCTCTTCCTTATTCTTAGTAATATTATTAACTTACTAATTATCTCTTATAAAATCTAAGCTTATTATTATATTAGATCTATTAGTAGTAGTCTCTATTTCCTCTTCTTTATAAGAGATATAAGAGTATATTAATATCAAAAAGGTATAAAATAATCTATCTTAGTAATAATTTCTAAGAAGCGAGTAGTTAAGTCTCTTAAATAAAACGATAGTAGGATATTAATCTTAATATCCCTAGACTAAAGGACTATAATAATCTAGTTTTATATATAATTTAGTATTATTCTAATTTTTAAGATAAAAAGGGATCTTAGTAGTAGGTCCTTATTATAAGTATTCTTAGGAAAGATAAAAAAGCTAATGTTTTAAATTATATTCCTACTAATATAAATATTATTTATAATTATACTTATAAAATAGGTCCTCTACTCTCTATTAGTAATCCCACGAATCCCTATATTTATCTTAATTATATCGCTCTATAAGCCTAGGCGCTTAACATAACTTTTACTAATAAGGTTAATCGCTAAGTTACTATTAATAATCCTTCTAAATAATATATTTATAAGGCTATAAAGAGTAATAGTAATTTACTAATAAGTTATAATAAAGTCTAGGATAGTAATATATCTTAATAATAAACGTAATATAGACTCCTAGTCTTCTATTATAATACTTATTTTAAAAATAGGATTAATTATATAATAGTTGAATTAAATAAACTTAGTTTATAAATACTTAAGTAAGTCTATAGAGATAGCTACTAAAGTTACTTAGCTTTTAGAATAGTTCTTATTATTATTTTATTAATGTATTTACTCTTATAACTCCTTATTACTAGCTCCTATCTTAGTAAATTAATCCAGAAGTATAATATTAATAGGAATAAAAACCTCTTATACCTTTAAGTCATATCTATTCTTATACTTACTAATTATAGCTTTAGTAGTATTATAAACTATTCTTTTCTAATCTAGCTAGTTTTAATAAAGGAAGGCTTTAGGGATAGCTACTTTCCTATTTACTCTCTTATTATATAGCTTAAGGGTAAGAGCATAACTAGTTTATAAATTATTATATTAAATCTAGGGCTTATCTTATATATCTTTCCCTTATTATTTAACTTATTCTTTAGGTATATCTAGTAATATAGTATCCTTAGTATTATTCTTACTATTAAGTAGCTTTATAACCCTCTAAGGAATCTAAATGGGAGGGTCTTATACTATAAGTAAGTTTACTATTTGAGAAGTCTATTAATTATAAGTATTATAAGGCTATATATAATAACCTCTAGCTTTTCCTCTCTCTATTATAGCAATATCCTCTACTAGGTTTATATATTATTTCTTAAGTTTAAAGCTAAAAAGTATTATAAATTCGCAAAGCTAATAGATTACTTAGGATATACTTTATTATAATTAATAACCTATATAATCTCTTCTAGGAGTTTTAGCTACTACTTCTCTACTAGCTTACTTATAATAACTATATAATATATAGAAGTATCCTTATTAACTAAGTATACCTTAGAATTATCTAGCTATTAGTCCTCTTATAGTTATAGCTTTTATTAATAATACTAATCTTAACTTAGGTACTAGTATCTAGGGTACTAATAAAGTAATAAGGAGATATATAATAGTAAACCCTATTCTAGCTAGCCTCGAGGTACTTAATATAGCTAATAATAATATAGTTTATAGCGCTATAAAACTAATAGGTTCCTATAGCTTAGAAAGATATATACTATAGTAACCTATCTTATTAAAAGCCTCTATAGCTTCCTCTTCCTCTACCTCTTCTAAATCCCTAGTATTACTAATATCCTCCTTAATAATCTCTATATCTAGCTTATAAGTGAAAGTATTATTCCCATTAGTATTAAGTTTATAAATAGTACTAAGATTATTATTTATAAGGTTTAGTGGTTTTATGATATTTAGATTAAAAGTATTATCTCCTTAGCTAATAACTCTTTTAATAAGAATTTAAATATCTATCTTATAATTAGCTCTATTAATATTTAGGGTCCTAAAGTTCTTTATAAGAAAGTTAATAATTAAGCTAGTAGTCTAGGCTATAGAGAGCTCCTTAGCGTTAGCCTTTTAGTTTATTAGAATTATTTTTATAAGGACTTAAAGCGTTATTATTAGTTTAGGCTTAATAAAGCTAGATAACTACTAAAGTTCCTAGCGAGTAATAGATAATTTAATTAAGGTATCTTCTATTATAACTTACTACTCTAAAATAACTTTAATAAGCTAGTAGCTAAGACTTTAAGCTATAGCTTTAATAGCTCTCTCTAAAAAGTAATTATCACGAACGGCGAATAGGCGAAGGTTGGCATAATTCAATTGCGCTATATTGAGTGGATTCTATGTTAAAGAAGGGAAAAGACTATCTATAGGCTAGCGTAGCCCTGGAAGGCTGAAGGCTTACCTAGAGATTATATAACTTAGTAGTTATATAACCTAAAATTTAGGTAGGTCTAGCCTAGCGCTATGATATTACCCCCCCCCCCTCCTTTATTAGTATTACTATCTATAGCAATTAATTACTATATATATAAGTAGTTCCCTAATTAGTATTCCCGCTCCTAATAGTTATACTAGGGTATTATTATTATCCCTCATAGCGGGGTCCTTATCTTAGGCAGTAGCTAGAAGCTAAGCTAGAAGGTATTTTAGTAGTCTTATAATAGCTAGTGCAAAGAGTATGGCTAAAAGCCTAAACCAGGAAAGGCTAGAATGTTAAAACGTAGATATCCGTTGTTATATTAAACTATTGCTTAACCTTCTAAGTTTTCAGCTTGCAGAGTTTTCTCTAAGGTATATTTATCCGCCCCTAACTTGCTAACGTTTTACTAATAGTATAGCTCTATATCCTATACCTACTATTATTCCTTATAATTACCCCCTCTTCTAAAGCCTTGGTCCCTAAGGCGTACTAGTAGGGTAATATAGCTCTGCGTTGCTAACTATAGGGCGATAGTTTAGCATCTTTATTATATTATTTGCTATTGCTCCTTCTTACGCTAGATTTAGGCTACTATATAGCAAATAATATATTCTATTTTCTAGCGCTTTATGTATTTTTAAATTTTGAGTATTACTATTATTTTTTAATTAGTTACTAATAGTTATATAACTATTTAGTAGTATATAGTTAGTAATTATTTAGCCTTATTACCTAGCAATGCTAATTATAAAAGGGCGTCTACTTTTTAAGGTCTCTAACCTAGCTGGATTTTTCCCTCTTTAGTATCCTTTTTTTAACTTAGTAACCTTTATTATTTTCTCTTTATTATCTATTTTATAAACTCTCGCTATAGTTATCTAATTTTTTATCTTTTCTATTCTTTAGTTTATCTCTTTCTCTATTATCTCGCTAATTATTCCCTATAATATCTCATATTATGCATATAGGCGCGGTGCTCGCTAAATACCTATATAATCCTGAAATCCTCTCTAGTAACCTCACTAGTAATGCTAATAGTAGCTATCCCTACCTTAGCTATCTCTATAAGATATACTAAGACGTTATTAATCTTCGCTATATATATAGCAAATATATATAGAAGTATATCTATTATAACTTTAATAAAAAGAAATACGCTACTATAAGTCTCTACTCGTTTGCTACCTCATTGCTATATGCTAATGCCTAGTAGATCCCCTAGGAGTTTTGGGGTATAGCCTAGATAACCTAGAATATATTCTATTAAATCTAAATTTAGGAATAGGAGGGTATCTTAACCCCTCTTTATTAATAGTATATACTTACTTCTCTTAGTAACTATTTAGTAATATAGAAGTATATTATTAAACTTATCTGCAATCCTACTACTAGTAGTAGTAGCTATAATATAGAGCAGCTCTAACTCTAGGAGCTTGCTTCTATCTATAAGCACCTCGCCCTTAATATCTTAGTTTATATAGGCTATTACTCGCTACTACCTTGCTAATTATATCCTACTAATAATTAGTTCTAGGTTAGTACCTTTTATAATAGTATTAATATCCTTTAGCGCTTAAATACTACCTAGCTGCTATATATTTATAATAATAGTCCTGCTATATACCTCTATAATAAGATCAATAGTCTAGTTAATAACCCTTTAATAAAACTAGTCCCTAAGCGCTCTTATAAGCATAATATTAACTCCTTCCCTAAATTCAGCAAGTCGCTATAAGACGATCTTATTAAATATGCTTCTAATAATATTCCCTCCTGCTTTATTGCTATTACTAGTACTCGCCTTATATCCTATACCTTATACCTCTATACTCCTACTAAATATAGCTAAGAGGATAGCGATAATTTAGCAAAGAAGGCTAGGAAGGCTAAAAAGACTAAGGTTACTATTACTATCTCTAATAGTAGCTCTAGTGATAAGTTAGGTAGTAAGGTGGGTAGTAGCTCTAGGGATAAGTTAGGTAGTGACTCTAGGGGTAAGTTAGATAGTAAGTCGGCTAGTGATTAGTCTATAGGTAGTAATAATAGGGATGCTAGTAATGCTAGTAATGCTGGCTTAGCGACTAGTTGCTATAGTGCTATTCGTAGTTATAGTGGTTAGGGTGCTCGCGCCTGCAGCTATAGTTAAAAGTGAATAACTAGTTAGATAGTTAGCTCTCTCCCTTTTTTATATAGGATAATACCCCTCTTTTCGCTATAATATTAGTAATAATTCGCTACTTAATATAATTAATATTCTATTTCTTAATTTAGCTTCTATTTTATAATCTTATGATTTATAATTAGCAACTTATTACTATAACTTTAGTAACTAGTTATCCTACTTCTTATAAGACCTCCTATGCTATCTATTAAACTTATAAATAGCCTCCTGCGCGTTTGCTAAATTCTCTATAGGCTCCTATATATTATATTCTATAGGCTATCCTACCTATTTAACTAGATATTATATATTATTACTAATACCTTGCTATATAATAATCTCTTCTACCTCCTATTCCTCTAGCTTATCCTCAAGCTCTAGGTATATAGGTGAACCTTCGCTACCTACTTAGTAGTTATCCTATAGTTCTAATAAGGTAATAGAGAATATATTATATATCTATTAGTATTATAGTAGCAGATAGACCCTATATACTTACGTGCTAACTAATTCTATAATAGCTACCTATATTAACCTAGGTGCTAGTTTCTTATTCTTAAACTAGAAGTTCTTTATTAATAGCCTAATAACCTATTCCTAATAGTAGGTCTAATCCTTATGCCTCGTATTATAATACTTAGCTTATACCTTAGTAGCCTTCTGCTACTATTCCTAGGCCCTCTCGCGGAGTCTTAAAATATATTTAATTCGCTCCCTTGCGCCCTATACTATAACCCTATTTACAGGAGCTACATATTCTATATAATATAGGTAGTAACTATATAGGGCTTCTATTAGTAAGTAGCTAGTAGTATTATAGCGACTATTATTATATGCAAACTCCGCCTTAGGTAGCTAGACTACCTATTCTTATAGCGAGTTGCTAGTATATACTCGTAGGTACTTTTCTAACGTCTAGTGCGTCCTTTCTAACTACCTATTAGTCTAGGGATAGTATATAGTAGAGAGGCGGCGCTTAATAGCCCTCTGTCTCGTGAACTCTTCCTAAAATTAGCTAGTTAGGAGCTTATCTTAGTTGCTAATAATACCCTCTAGGGTACTAAAGTAGTATTTAACCTATTTATAAATAATCCGCGCTAACTTAGCAGCTATTAGCTACTTTATTATTAGGTTAAATATAGCGAACTTAGTTATTTAGCATATAATAATAAGAACTATATTATATTCTCTGCCTATATACTAAAAGCTTGCTAGCAATCCGGTGATAAAGTCTATACTTATTTCCTGGAATAGGTATACGGGTAAGGGTAGTAGTTATAACTTTCATTAAGGCTTATGCCTTAGAATGCGGTTCCCCTAGCATATATAGCACCTTATAATATAATAATATATATCTATAGCTAAGTTTAGCTAATAGAAGTTCCTTGAGATCAACTTAGTAGTCTTATTCACCCCTATATAACCCGCCCTGCGGTTATTATAGTATTAGTAAAGGATCTCTAGCTTCAGAGACCCTTCTTATAATATCTCTAGCTATCCCTTATAGAATAGGGTTCCCTAGCTATTAATTATATAGCCCCTATAATCACTAGCTAGTCTACGCACTCTCTCTAATTATATCTAGTAGTATAAGTTATTAGCCTGCAGTCTATAGATAAGATTCTCTATTGCTTCAGAGGGTTACTAACTATCTGCTATTTCGCCTATTATAAGCTCTCTTATAACCTAGTATAGGATATACTATTATACTATAGTAACCCTAGCTCTAAGCAAGTCCTCTTAGTTAATAACCTCTCGCTAAGCGTTCTCTATATTACCCCTTGCTCTTTAGTATTAGGTTATTATAGCTACTATAGTTATAGTAATATTAGCACGCTATAGAGTGCAATACTAACTAGAGACTGAGGCGTCTCTGCCCCTAGAGCTATCTATCTAGAAGGGGCACCTTATGCTAGCTCTTATAGTATTAATAAATGCTTTTGAGGTCTCTATACTACCTTATAGTATAGTAATACTTATCTAAAGGTCTGCTAGTAGTTTGATAATAAACCTTAGCTTCCTCGCTAGGGTTAGGAGTATATTATTATACTTTACCTCCCCCTCTATATAGTCTAGCCTCTTAAATAGACTATCTACTAGGTTTATAACCCCTAACTTATGCTCTAGGTTAAAATTAAATGCTAAGAGTTTATATACCTACTTAGCAAGCCTTCCCTAAAGGTCCTATATAAGCGCGCTAATAACTCCCTTTAGCGCCTAGTAATCTATTAGAACTATAAGCTTCTTTAATATATCCTAAAGGTAATAAGCCTAATAGTCTAAGCTTTTAATTATAGCAAGAAGTTCCTATTAGCCTGCTCTCTAATATTATTCTATATTACTAAGCTTCTATAAATAGGAGGTAACTAGTTGCTACTAACTATTAATATACTATAATAGGATGCTAGATATAGCCTTTATAGAAGTATCTATCTTAACCCTTATCTTATAGGTTAGGTCCTAGTATTAGAGAATAGTTACTAAGTAGAAGGTAGCTTGAAGCTACTTAAAGGCTTATTAAGCCTCTTCTAGCTAGTAGAACTTACCTCCTTTCTTACTATTCTCACTATCCTTTAATAAAGATATTATTAGAGCTATAATACCTAAATATCTTATAATAAACTTATAGTAGAAGTTATAGAATCTAAGGAAGACCTAGATATCTTAGTATATCTTTAGCAGCTTCTATTTAGTAATAGCTTAGATATGAGTTTAGTCTATTAATATACCCTTAGGCGTAATAATATACCCTAGGAACTCTATTTACTATTAGTAAAACCTATACTTACTTAGCTTAGCATAGAGCTCCTACTAGCGAAGCCTATAGAGCACTTAGAGAAGGTCTTTTATATATTACTCTCTTATCTCAGAGTAGATTATAATATTATGTATATAAGTAATATAACAGGTATCTAGTAGCTTAGAGAGCGCTTAGTAAGTATACGCCTAGAATATAGCTAGGGCGTTTATAAGTCTAAATAGCATAATAATATATTTAAAGTGCTTATAATATATCCTATATGCTATTTTCTAGCGATCCTCTAGCTTAATATAAATATAGTAATATATATCTTAAATATTAATTTTTAAGATCTATTTCGCTCCCTAAAGCCTATCTAATAGTTTGCTAATAAGAGGGAGTAGATATTAGTTCTTTATTATTACCTTATTAAAGCCTTAATAATCTATATAAAGGTATAGGGACCTATCTTTCTTAGGTATAAAAAGGATAGGGGCGCCTGCCTTACTAATTAGGAGTTAGATCCGCCCTATTGCTTAGTTATTAGCGATATATTAGCGAATTTCTTCTAACTAATGCTCGTTTAATAGGTAGATAGGCTTATAGAAAGGTTTCTTCCCTTTAATTAAGTTAATAGTATATTCTGCACCCTCTAGGACTAGGTATTACTTTGCTAACTATTCGTTAAATATTACCTATTTACTAAATAGCTCTAGTAGTAACTCTATATTACCCTCTAGGGTGTCTTCTTCTTCTAGAGCCCCTATTAGCAGCTTATAGGGGGTAATATTCCTAGATATATATATAATATAAGCCTTCTAGCTATTCTCAAAGATCTCTTATATAAATACTAATAGCTTAGTAATACTAAAGCGTTTATATTCCTAGGTATTTATCTAGGTATTAATTATAATACCCTCCCTTTTTATAGAGTGTTATAAAAGAGTCGCTATATCTTCCTCGCTTCTCCTCCTAAGTTAATAAGGAAGAATATTAACTAATATATATTCTAGCCTGCTATAAATAACCTATTAAACCCTTCTAATATAGGGGTAATAGCTACTATAGGTTATAGTTATAGGGACTTAGCTAGTTAACTACTAATAATATTAACCTAGGAATAGGAATCTATATCTACTACTACTTCTTATTTAGTAATATTCTAGAGAATAATCGCCTATCCCTTTATAGTAGCTCCCTTAGGGAGAGTATCTAGTTCTAGTTTAGGCGCGGGGGTTATTAGTATAGTCCCCTAGCCTACTCGTTTTCTAATAAGTTAAGTTCCTCAACTCTTAAGAATTAGATTATACTAACCCTTACCTTCTTAGCAACTACTTAGTATCTTACTAGCGTTTTATTTATACTTTATCTCGCGCATTTATCCAAGTAGTCTGCCCTCTTATGCCCCTTTTACTTATAGCTAAAGCACACTATATAATTAGATATTATAGGTTATATACTAGGGCTAGATATAGACCTATTCTAATTAGATCCCTGCGTTGCGCTACTAACCTATTAGTAAGGCATTAGGCTCTATAAACCCTGCGTTATCTTCTAGCTAGAACCTTGCTAGCTTATCTTTTAACCTAACCTCGCTACTAGGGGCCCCCTTAGGTTATACTCTTCCCCTATATACTATTTCTTGCTTTTGCTTTATAGAGGTTTGCTACCTTATTAGTAATATATCTCCTATAAGTATTTAGCTTCTATAGCTACGTCTCTTAGCCTCTATATCTCAACTTTCTAACGTTTAAGTTCCCTATATAGGAATAGGGCTAATTAGAAGTATAGCATATAGGCCTTAGCCTTATTATCTTCTATACTAACTATATCTAAATCCTAATATATTACTAACTATTTAGCAAAGAACTATATTAGTAACTATATCTCCTTCTGCCTTATTATATCTAGCTTCTCGTAGTACCTTCGCTCTTAAAGCTTAGGGTTAATATGCTATTAGCGAGTAAATATTATAAAGTTAGCCTATACTAGGTCTCCTTCTAGCCTAGCCCTATAGTATTGCTACTAGGTCTATAGGGATAGGCTTATCTTTATGAGCGCCTATTAGACCTACTGCTCTAGCATACTACTAGCGCGCAGTTAGTTTCTATCTTTAATCGCTTAGATCTAATTACTAACCTAGTTTATAGTAAAATCCTCGGTTATAATATAGTAGTTATATATAGGGGGCTTTTTATATTCTCTCTATAAGTATCTTAGTACTAAGCGATTAGTAAGTTCTTATAATAAGGTAGTAGTTTATTCCTTATACTACTAATATTATAGATATATCTACTCTATAAGGCTCTCCTACTATTTCTATAGTAACCCTATAGCCTAGGTAAGGATACTAGAGATACTAGCTTCTCAGGGCATCCTAGGCGGGGTACCCTATTAGCTACTACTCGCTATCTATTCGCCCCTTAAGGGGTAGTCTGCCTAGTCTAGTACTACCTAGGACCTAGCCTAACCTCTTAGGGTTATTCCTCTTGCTATATTATTACTAGGGTTATCTATTCCCCTAGCGTAGCATCCGCGCTATATTCCCTATATCTTAGGGCTTAGCGAATAATTAATATCTTATTAGCTAAGACCCTATTAGTTATATTCTATATACCTAGCCTGGAGTTTATTATAATTAAACTCTATTACTAAATTATTAGTATATTATTACTAGTTTGCTTTAGATATTCTAACTAGGACTAGTTTCTTAAATTAAGGTAGAAGCAATAGAAATATAAAGAGTATAGCTAAAGGCTTAAACTAGGAAAGGCGAGAATATTAAAATATAGATATCTATTATTATATTAAACTATTACTTAACCTTCTAAGTTTTTAGCTTGCAGAGTTTTCTCCAAGGTGTATTTATCCGCCCCTGACTTGCTAACGTTTTGCTGATAGCGTGGCTCTGCATCCTGCACCCGCTATTGTTCCTTACAGCTAGGTTAGTAGTATAGAAGTCCTATAGCGCTACTAAGGCGTGCTTAAAACTCTTAGTATTATAGTAGGTAAGGTTATAGTTATAGCCTTTCTAATTAGTATAATATTATAACTATACTTGATATAACTAGCTAGTAGTTACTTATATAACCTTATATTCTAGCTTATTATAAAACTTAATAGTAAGTAGCAAGGCTTTAAATTAACCTAGTAGAGGGTCCCTAGTAGCCTTCTAAACCTTACTAGGGTAGAATACTAGGTAATAGTTATATTCTTTTAGTAGATCTAATACCTATATTCCTCTAGGGCTAGTAGCTTTAATTAGCTATAGTCATTCCTATAGTATAGATAGATTTAAAGAGTTCTCTTAACACTATCTATCTATTAATATATAAATAGAGTCTCTTATAACTAAGTTATTAGGCTAGTAATAGCAATTAGCTATATAAGTATAGTAATATTAGGCTATAGCTATATTCTCTTTAGTAATATCCTATATACTATAGAGGTTTTATATAAGCTACTAGGTATTACCCTAGTTAGTCTTTTCCTTTATTATTAAAAACCTCTATATATATTAATCCTAGTTAAAACTTATTTATAGTAGATATCCTTATTTAATCTTAAATAATATAAGCCCTATAGTTTTATTTAGTAGTACTACTTAGGTGAAGTTTATAATAGGGAGTATTTCACTCTAATTATCTTAGAACTAATTTATCTAGGGGTAGAGGCGTTAAGTTAGGTACTAGTTAAGGATCTCTATCTATCTATTAGTTTCTATATAGCTAGCTATACTTAGTTATATAGTTATACTATATATCTTATAAAGTTTGCTTTAAAAGTTAGAGGTAAACTAAGGGCCTCTATTAGATATAGTTATAATAGGGAAACCTATATACTAGAAGATATAGGTATAATAGAGCTAGGTAAGATCACTTGCTATAATAGTCTTATAATAGGGAAGGGAGACTATCTTCTTTAATAGGTAGTATATTATTATAAAGATATTATTATACCTATAGCAGTTAGGTAGGTATAATATAAAGTCTATTATAATATATTCCTAGGGGTAGTCTAGTATTAATAAGGGTTTTAACTCACCTAGGGGCTTATCTCTTAGCTTCTAAGCCTAGTAGTAGGTATAATAGTTATAAATATACTACTCAATATTAGTAGTTAGCTAGGGCTATAAGTAGCGCTCCTTTAGAAGCTTAATAGTCTTATTCTAACCTAGATATATTATAAGCTTTTAGGTATAAGCCTTATAAATTAATTATATATATAGGTCCTCCTCCTTAGGTATTATAAGCTTTCTATTTATTATTAAGAGCCTATCTTGTATTCTCTAGGGCTCCGTTTTAGTAATAGTAAGTATTTTTAGCGCCCTAAGTAATAATATATTAAGCTTATAGTTAAGCTAGAGGATCTATTTAACTAAGAGGTATCCCTTTAGTTTATCTTCTAGTTTAAGTATATTAATAGCTACTATAAGGTAGCTCGGGGTGCCTTCTAGTAGTTAGTATAGCTTATTTACTACCTCTAGGGAAAAGTAGATAAGCAGAAGTAATACCTAGGTATAGTCTAACTTATAGATAGCTTATTAGATTTAAAAGTCTTTAATTTTTTATAAGAGGGTATTAGCTAATATATTTTTGTATCCTAGGTAGTAATAGATATAGAAGTTAAACCTAGCTAAGAGATCTAACTAGTAGGCTTAGTAGATATTTAAAAGCTATTGAGTTATAAGGTAGAGTAGTAGTTAGTAATTTATAATAACCTCGAAATAACAGGTAACTACTAAGAGTTTAGCTCTCTATTCCTCCAATATAAGAATAATTACTATTATCTTATAGTTATAGATAGAGTAATTTATCTTAGTTAGTAATATAATCTTCAAGAAATAGGCTACTAGATACTATAAACTATTATTAGTTTATTATTAGAGGAGGGTAGTAATATAGATAGATTTAGAGGTATCTATCTCAACTTAGGTTAGTAGCTTAGGCTTCTAGTAGCATAAGATAGGGGTTAATATTAGAGCCTCTTTTAGTATTATAAATACTACTATATAGTTATTATTAAAGTTAACCTAGGTACCTTTAGCTATAAGCTTAGTAAGCAGCTAAGCAATCTTTCTATAATCCTTAATAAATTATTAATAGACGTTATAGAACCCTAGGAAGGACTAGATGCTATATGCTATAGTTAGTAGTCACTAGTCCTTTATTATAAAGACCTTCTTAGGGTTAGGGCTAATCCCTTTAGTAGTAATAATAAACCCTAGGTAGCGCGTTATAGTTATACTAAATTCGCACTTCTTAATATTAGCTTAAAGCCTTACCTAGCGTAGCTAGTTAAGGACCTTTTTGATATAGTCCGTATGCTAAAGGGGGTCCTCTAAGTATATTAGGATATTATCTATATATATTATATAGAAATTATCTAGGTATTCTATAAGGGTATTATTTATATACTATCAGTATATAGCTAGCTAATTATAGAGCCCAAAAGGTAGAACGTTATACTTATAAGAGCTATATTAGGTATAGAATATTACTAAGTCTTCTAGGTTAGGGTAGATATGAATTTAATAAAACGCCTAGTAGATATCAATCTTCATAAATACCTTAGCTTAGCTAATTTAGCTTAATATCTTATTAATTAGAGGTAGTAGGTACTAGTCCTTCTTAGTGAATTTACTTAGCTTTTAGAAGTTAATATACAACTATAAGTAGCTATTAGCTTTCTAAATAAAGAATATAGAGGATATAAATAGGGTATTACCTAGTATTACAAAAGTCTTTTTTAGGTTCTTAAGGAGGTATTATTAAGTAGCCTAAAGTTCTAGTAGCAATTACTTATATAATAGGTAGAAGGTTAATTATTCCTTTATACCTAGCTCTAGTTTAATTTAGTAGTTATAAGGATAGTAAGGTAGTAATATATTACTAGTAGTTTTACTGAAGTAATCTCTTTAATCCTAGAGGTATAAGGGGAGTCTCTTATTAATTAGGCGTTAGTTCTTAGCTTTATTAATATCTAGGGGGCTTATACCTTTCTCTACTACTTCTTACTTATTAGTAATTATTAAGTTAAGATTATATTATAATATAGAGCCTAATTTAATATTAGCATATTTTAGGTTCCTTTTGAACCCTATAGCACTAATAAATACTATATTAAGGTTTTTCTTTGCTTATTAGGCTTTAGGGGTAAGGGGGCTAGGCTTCTAGCATAGCGCTTACTAGGTCTAGTTAACTATTAATATACCCTTCAATACTATATCTATCTTTTATAAGTTATTATTATATCCTAAGCCCTTAGGTATATAGCCTTGCTATAGGATCTTTATAGGGGTCTTTATCTTACTTCCTATAGCTTTTTAAGTATTATATAGCTATTCCTCAGCTTTAAATATAGCTTAATAGCATTCTATATTAAGTTAATGCTTAATATTAATTCTAGTAGGTTAGAGGAGGTCTTTAGTATCTTACATAATTATTCTAGGGAGGTCTTAAGCTATAGGGGTATTACTAGGCTAATATAAGTACTAATAGTATATATCTATACTAATATTATAATAATTAAACTATAAGTAGCTGAGAATAAGGTTATACCTCACTATATTAAGTTAGAAAAGAGGTATTTATATTAATTCTTAGCGGTCTACTTATATATAGGTAGTCTATACCTTAGTTATAGTATTTAGTAGCTCTCTATTAAACCTAGCAGCTAGGATAGGGTGCTATAACTTATTATACTTAGTATAGTAAAGATCCCTTAATAAGGCGGTTATATAGGTATTTATAAAAGTATAACTATTTGCTCTACTATTAAGAAGGGCTCTAAAGCGAATATTATATCTATTATAAACTAGAACTAACTCTTTCTCTAGTAGTTTATTACTAATTAGTTATTATAAGTTAATAAATACTATTACTAATCTCTTTAATCCTCCCTTAGTAAGGAGTCTACTTTTACTAGGGGCTCTAGTTTTCTACTAGCTCTAGGTTATTACTAGTAGCTTTAGCAAGCTTAGTAATACTTATAATAGCTCTAGCCTTCTTATAGGAGTAATCCTATAAGGTATAGCTAGTATTACAATAAATAAAATAAGCGCCCTAGTTATAGAGCTTCTTATATAAAGCCTTAGGGATTTAATCCTAGTTAGTATAAGCTTATATATAAGGGTTTCCTCTACTAGAAGGTTTAGCGCAAGCTACTAGAGCGGAGCCTTATATAGCAGTTTAATTAGCTAGGTAGTTATTAGACGGCGCTATAATATAGGTTAAAATATAGACCTAAGTAGTATAGTCTTAGAAGTTAAGGGTGCTATTTATATAATAAATAGAGTACTAGTTCTAAAGAGAGGTAGGTAGTTTCTTATAGAACTTCTAGCGCTACTGAGACTCTAGAAGCTTAGCTTTATAAGTAAGTTTAATAAATATAACTTACTTAATTTAGATATCTTTAAATAAAATAATAAGAGTATTAAGCTTTATCTAGGCTTTATTATACTAAACTAGGTTAATAAAGATACCTTTTAGCTTATTAATAAGCTATTCTATTATAGAGATTTAAAATTAGCTACCTAAGAGGAGAGGAGATAAGATATTATAAGTAGTTCCTCTAAGGTATAAGAATATATACTTAAATTATTAGAACGTATTATAATACTCTCTATTATTAAGGCATATTTTAATATAAAAAAGGTAGGTATTAAACTTTAGGTACTTAGGATTAGTGCTCTTAGTATTTATAAAGATAGGGACCTTAGGGATCTTAGTAGTCTAGGTATTATTATTACTAATAGTTAATAAGAGTAAGCTAAAGTAAACCTAACTCTTAAGGTATAATATTTAGTTAAGGATTACTTAAAGCGCTATATTATAGTTACTAGAGGGGGGGTTTGCTGGGAGAGGAGTAGTAGTTATATTATATTTAAAATGCTAGAATAAGGCTTTATTAGTATCCCTTGCTTTATCTCTCTCCTCTATTATAGTAGTAGTATTATATTAGACCTAGTTATACCCTTCTTAATAGCGCTTAAGTATAATAAATTATTTAGTATTATTACTAATAATATAAGTATTATTAAAATGCTCCTAGAGCTTCTAATTCTTATATTCTAAGAAGAGGGTAGTATTATAAAGTATTAAGAGGTTATTACTTATAGTAATATATCATATATAAAGAGCCTAGGATTTAATACCCTAAGTAGCTTTCTTTATAAGCTAATCTTAGATCTAGGTAAGAGTTAAATTATGGTTATCTTAGAATAACTATATTATATTATTAAGGGTGAGGGTAATCTTCTAGCTTTCGCCTAGGTAATTATAATTAATAAGAAAAAGGTTAGAGAACTTCTATAGTTTAGTAATAGCACTCTAAGCTAGGCTCTTATATCTATTTATATTAAGATCTATAAATAGGCCTTTAATAAGCTGCTCTTATATAAGCTTATTTAAGTTAAAGACCTTTAGGTCCTTGTATAGAGGGGTATTATAATTAGGTAGCGTAGTATAGTAGTATTAAAGGGCCTTAATATAAGGCTCTAAGAGCCTTCTAGTATTAAGTATAAGCACTATTATAGCCTTATAACTACAACTAGCTAATTAAGTCTTATTTAGTATATTATTATAAGGTAGAGGGGGGGTATTAATTAAATTTAGATTAGTTAGGGTATAGTTTAGTTAGGTTAGCGCTTAGTTAGGTGCTATATTTACATTAGTTACTTAATAAAGTAGGGGTAATATTAGTTAATTAAGATATTATACTTCTATCTCTAGAGAATTAATAGATAAGTATAAAATAGTATTATAAATAGCAAATAAGTAAAGGTTAATATACTTTAATTATACGATATTAAGTAGATTCTATATTAAAGAAGGGAAAAGTCTACCTATAGGCCAGCGTAGCCCTGGAAGGCTAAAGGCTTGCCTAGAGATCACGTGACTTAGCGGTCATGTGACCCAAGATTTAGGTAGGTCCAGCCCAGCGCCGTGACATAATAATAAGTAATATAAATAATCTTAGTATTAATAAGCTCTAGGTCTTTATACTAGATAGCTCTTTATTAAAGCTATTAAATAATAGTAATTAATATTATAACCTAAGAAGAGTTATTATCCTTAATATCAGATCTTATAACTAGGTTCTAGAGATCCTTATTAAGGTCTTATTAAGACTTTAGGTTTATAAATCTAAACTAATAATGAAGCTTCTCCTTAGCTTCTTTCTAAGTCTTAGCTTCATTAATATAAGATCTTATTATATCTTAATAGTTACTAGAGCTATATATATAGACCTCGTTCTTTATATTATTATTAGTCTTATAGTAAAGCTTTAAAAAGCTCTTATGGTTAGTAATAAAGTTAGAGATATTAATACTAATAAACTTAGGTATTCTAATAAAATAGGGAGTTGTTATTATAATAATAGGATATCTTATAAGGAGTTTAGTAAGAGCTATAATATCCTAATTAGTATAGGTCCCTTGAGGAGAATATAAAATACTTAAGGGTATTACTCCTATCCCTAAGGTAAGATTTATAAATCTATCTATATTATTATTAGAAACTAGCTATTTTATAATACAAGGTTATATCTTATTTAATAAAGCTCTTACAAACCTCTCTTTAGATTATTTCCCCTTATTAGAAGAGGATCTAATATCTAAGTTAGCTAAGAGAGAGGAAGATATAATACTTATAAATTTATAAATATTAAAGCTAATATTATGTAGTTAAATTAATAAAGTCTTCTTATTAATACAATAAAGTTACTATTATAATATTTTTTAAATAGAAAGATAAAGTAAGTAGTTATAACTCTTTTTAAGTAATAAAAAAAGGAAATAATAAAAACTAAATAAACTAAATAAATATAAGAAAGATTTAATAACCTTGATCTTATTACTCTAGGCTCTTATAGATCTACTTTAAGTCTTATTACTTAGTATAAAAAGGTCTTCCTAATAATACTCTTATTTTAGAAGAATTTATAGCTTTATTATATTAATATCTCTTAAAAGTTAGTATATTACTCTTAGTACTTTGGGCTATAATAATAAGGGGCTTATTAATTTTTATTTACTAATCTAGTTAATCTTGCTATACTTCTCAGCTTAGTAATACTACTAATCTTTATATTAGTCTTATATATAGCTATCGTAGCTACTTTAGCTATAACTTGCTAGTTAAATAATAGTAATTATAATAATATATAAGGGATAAGGAAAAAGGGGTATACTTACTAGAACTTATTAGTAGTATAAGAAAGGGAGGACTTTAGGGTCTATATTATTCCTACCTTAGTCTTTTAAGAAAGTATAGCGATTACTATTCCCTTAGAACTAAAGTAGGTCTATAAATATCTTCCTCTCTTCTAGACTACGTTTATTATTAATTATATCGTTATTATTCGTTATTTATAGATTTTTAGGCTTATTATTATATATAAAGTGGATTAAGTATATATATATATATATATATTAATAGCGGGGATATATAAATATAGTAAAGGCACCTAACTCTCTAAGAAGCCTATAAAAGCTATTAAAAAGAGCAAAAGAATCTACCTCTAGGTACAATTAGAAAGGGCTAGAACTAGTAGGAACTAAGAAGGATAACAAATAATATAACTCTACTTATAACTAGGTGAGAATATTAAAAATAAGCTTAAAAGATATATAAAGTAGTTTATAGATCTAATTAAAAGAGATTATCTAAATTAGATATAAGTTTACTAAGGAAAGTATAAAAAAAGAGGTATATAATTATTAAGGTATTACTAGTAATAATATATAAATAATCCTAAAGTCTATTATACTCCTCTCCTCTACGCTCTACTCTATAGTCCTTCTATAATAGGCCTGTGCGCTAAGGGAGCTTTTCGAAAGATACGTAGCCAAGTCTATCTTATCCTATCCTAGTATATTAGGGCTATTAATAGTACCCTTATATATATATTTATCCTAGAGGGTAATAAGTAGAAAAATTGGAGGAGTTAGCAGGGTAATATTAAGTAGAATATATTTATAGTAATATACTTTAATGATAGCTTCTTATATATACTTACTAGGGTAAAAGGATTAATCTATAACGCCTAGCTAGTAATATTTGCTTTTAATAGAAGATTTTTAGTACTAGTAGGAAGGTATTTCCTTACTAATATAGGTTTTAGAGGTTATAATAAGCTAGTAATCCTATACTGTAAGACTTATTACTACCTATAAGGTTAGAGGGATATTAATAAACCTCAAGAGATAGTAGAAAAGTTATATAACCTTTGCTATAGTTAACTTTATATAATTATAGAGTAAATATTTAGTTAGTTAAAGAGGAAGTAGAAGATTATCTAAGCTACTATACCTAAATACGATTTTTAGAATTAACTAGTAACTATTTACGCTATAACTAGCCTCTATAACTTCTATTAGTCTCATAAATACCGGTATAATAAAGAGAGCGATGGTAGGCATAGTATAAAGTCTGAATTATTAATAATATTAAGCTAGGTTAGAAGGTAGCCTGCGAAGTAGGAATAATATAAGAAGCCTAATAAGGTAGGTTATATAATAGGTTATATAACTGCTCGCTAGGTCCTAGTTATTCTAACCCGGGCTATAGATCTAAAGTTAGATCTAGCCTACTAAGCGAGTAGGACTCCTACTTACTATATAGGTAGGCGAATATTCCTATAATAGTAGTCATTTTTTATACTAGTAATCGCTTAATAAGCCTATCTAATTATATAAATCGAAATAATAAGTTAGTATATATTACTATAGGGATAGAGTTAGTAATACCTAGCTTAGTAATAACTTATTAAAGGGTTAAAGCGATAATAAAAGCGAGGTCTGCGCTAATAACTATAATATAGATATCTAAGGCTAATATGCTATGGGTAACTTATTTATATTTAGTAGAGCTATAATAGATAGTATTACTATTAATCGTGAAGGTTATATTATTTACTATTTCGTTAGTAAGTATACTAGTATAACCTAATTATAATATAAGGTTTTAATTATTAGTAAATAATCTATTTATAAATATAAATAGTTTAGTAGTAAGTAGTAATAATATAATAAATATTAAGCCTTATTAAGGTTATCCTTTAGCTATTATAAGCGCTTATTGAGAGTAGTAATATCTTTATTAGTTAGATCCTAGCGTTAAGTAGTAGTTAATAAGTTAAAGCAAGCTTCTAGTTAGTAAATTAAGGCTATATAAGCCCCTCTAGCTTATTATTTAATATACTACTCTTTTACTAATATCTTCTTAAGTATCTTCTTTATAGGCTTAATCTAGCGCCTTAGCCCTTCTAATATAGTATAATAGCGCTAGTATTAGTAATAGAGATTATTCTACTATTAAAGGTAATAAGGGTCTAGGGGGTAAGTTTCTCCTTAGGTTTAGCTATAAATTTAGCTTTCTAGAGCTCTTCTTCTTTAATAATAGAAAAAGTATTATTAGAGAGACTAATTATGTTATCTATCTATATACTAATAATAGTAAAATAAGGGCTTAAGTCGTTAGTAATAAGTAAATAGGTGTTAAAAGTAGAGCTAGTTATATATAACTTATTATAGCAATAAGCGCTATAAGTAGCCTATTAATAGGTACTAGCTTTAGTAATATTATAGAGGGGTTTAATAACTTTTATAATAATCCTAGGGGGTAGAGATTATAAATCTAGTTAAGTAATTAGGCGTAAATATTATATACTAGTATTATCTAAGATTATATATAAGCTTAAGTAATATCCCTAATCTAAATAATATAATTAGAGCTAAGTAATAGGGTAATTACTAGAAAGAGGTGAATATTATAATGCTAGATTATAAGTAACTAGGTTAAAATACCTTTCTTATTAGTATTATTAATACTATAGATAACTAAGTAAGACTTCTTAATAGGGGCAGTAGTCTTATTCTTAATCTTATTAATTATATAAAATTAAAAAAAGTAGCTGTATTACTTAGTTAGGTTATAGATCTTAAATTTAAATACTTTATAATTAAAGAGAGTATTAATCTCTTTCTTATAAGACTTTTAAAAAGGGGAATTATTAGTAACAAGCTTATTAGATTTATATAGCTGATATTAATACCTCTATAATACCCTCCTAATACTTATTTTGTTATCTCGCTAGGTATTAGTAGATTATAGAGAATAAGGGTATATTAAGGAACCTTGTAGCTCTTATCTCCTTTATAAGAAGCTGTCGGATAACTATCCTGCGCAGGTAATAGTACTAGAAAGATAGGGTTCTTCCGTAATACTATAGTTATTCGTGATATCTAACTATCGTGGGTTTAGTGGTTATAACGGCTATATAGGCAGTCCTTGCGTGTGGGGTCCTAGCCTTCCTATTGGTCGAATCGGTGCGATAGGTAGGTCCTATCGGCCCGACGTAGCGCTAGTCAGGTCGGCGACGAACTGCTAACTAGGCTTCTAATACTAGCAGTCTTTTATTACTGCCGATGCCTACCCTATAATAGCCCATATTCGTCGAGATAACTACTAAATAGTACTACTTATAAAAGGGGCTTAAATAGCCTAATAACTGCAGGTTTCGCACGTTTTATCGTTATCCCCCGATATACCATATATCCCCGGTTTTACTGCGCGCAGGGCCCCGGCTACTATCGAACGACCTACCCCTCTATCTATATCATCGCTATATTGTTATTAATAAGCCGTTAGAGGGCTTTATTCGGCGTTGACTTCATAAGTCCGTCAGCTAGGTTATCGTTACTATAGATCCAGCGGATCTCTGCGATCTCGCAGCGCTCGTATAACTGCTATAGCGCTATTATATCGATCATAAGGCGCTTTTCTTTCGTTATACCTAGCTTAACGAGGCACTTATATAGCGAATACGAGTCGGTATAAACGATAGTCGATATTAATAATAGATCTAGTCGATCGGAGACCTTTTAGAGGGTTATTGCGATTACATAGGCTATATCGACGCTAGCAACTATGCTATAGATCTCTAAGGCTAGCACGCTATAGGTAATGCGTTTTAACTTCATTAAGCTATAGTAAACGACGTTACTATTGATTTCGAACGCATTAATAGCCTCATTATCGTTAGTCTTATTAGCTAGTATAATAATAAAGCCTAGTTGCAACGATAGGTCGTCATTATTAGCAAAGGATCTATCGATAAAAACAAATAGTTTCGCAGTAGCGAGGTTAAGCAGGATAAAACTAAGGCCTCTATTAAGGGATCGCAACTACTAGAGTATTTGCTAATTAAGGATTCTAATATCGTTAACTATAGGGTTTTGCTATTATATAGCAACAGATAGGTCGAAACAGGCCTCGGGTTAGCAAATTAATGCAATATACGCGCTGCAGGTGCGTTATTCAACGTATTGCTGCTTTTAGATAGCTTCATCAGCAGAGGGGTTAATAGGGCGCAACTTAAGCCCTTAGTCCTTTTAGCGAAGGGTGAGGGTATTGCTATTATCGATCGTTATAATCCTACTATTAAATACAAAGGGGTTATTAACAGCGAGGATCTACTTAGGTTTAGCTAAAAAGCCAGCTTTAGTTAATTCAGCCTCCTCAAGGGCGGAAAACGCATCGTTTAATAGGCCTAATATATTATCAGTCTGCATACCTATAATAGCGAAAGATAGGTTATTTTTTATCGATATAAGCAAGCAGGGGTTAAATAACGAAGTCTCTATCTCAAGCCTCTCTTTATAGTAGCAGCTATATATAACCTACTAATAGGTACTAGCCTCAGCGATACTATAGAGGGGTTTTATAACCTCTATAATAGTATTATTAGGGTATTTATACCATATTTAGGCGGGGATTTTAGCGAGGATAGGGCAAGCGAGATAGGTAGCAGACTAGATATAGGCTTAGGTAATATTACAGATCTAAAGGGTTTTGCTATTAGCTAATAATAACGGGGCGATTATAAGGATTAGCTATTAACTAGCTCTTTAGATTATAGGGGCTTAGGTTAGAATAGCCTCTTTACTATTATTAGCATAGCCCTGAATAACGAGTCTCGACTTCTCATAGGGCTAGGTTATCTTACCCTTAACTTCGTTAATAATATAGGAGCAGAAGATCTAGATCCCGCTATAGCAGGCAGGGTTATACCTAACAAAGTTAAATACGCCTCGTTTAATAAGGGATTCGATCTCTTATCAGGTCGACTACTTAAAAGGCTCTCTATAGGTTATAATCACGCTATTATTATATAACTTAATAGCGAGGTTATAGTTGGATTGCTCTTTAGTAGATAGAAAGGTCTTATTAGTAGTAGTAATATCTATTTTAGCGAGGAGTATAGTTAAAGTTAGGCCTAGCGCTAGGTTATAGCGGGGCTGGCCTCAGCGCTATAGCGGGGCGGGAGCTATATCATTAGTAATAACGATCGTATTATAGATTCCCTTAGTTGCCCTATAGGGGTCTGCGATCCTATCGTTATTACTATCGGGTTCCGTTAGCAAGTTAGTTAACTAGTAGTAAGGTTTAATAATAGTTAACTAGAAGGATTTTAGCCCGTTAAGTAGTTAAACTACGTATTCGTAGCTATTATTAGAGATAAGCTAGTAAGAGCCCTTCTAGCTATCTTTTTCGCGCTATACTCTAACCTCCGACTAGAGAGGTAGGCTTAATATAGGCTTAGTTATAGGGCCATTTCGGGCTATAATAGCCTCATTAACCTAACGATTAGCATAGAGTTAGCAGATCTCGTTAGTAGCCTTCTATATAGCTTAGGCGCGTTATATAATCAATAGTAAGGGCGCTAAATCATCCGTTAGGTGCGGGTAGGCTCTAAATACTAGCAGGGTTAGTACTAGGCCGTTAAGCCTAGCAACGTTATTAATAGCTTTTATAGCTATTTAGAGGGCGATATCGGGGTTAGCAGAGGGATCTTCCGCCCGGATAATCTCATAAGCCTAGTATAATAGCTTATAGTATCGTTTAACCTTCCTAATGCTATTATAAGCCTTAACTAGGACCTCTTTTATAGAGATCGCTATCTTTTATATAAATTAGCAAAATTCAGCGGATCGAAAGGAGGTGCTAGTATTAGTAACTATCTAGTCGGGTAGGCCCTAGTATACGTTAATCTAGCAGAGCTAAAGGGTCTATTATATAGTTTTAGCGGAGATATCCTTTATAAAGCATACTATATTAAACGCAGTAGCTATATTAATAATATAGAGGGCAGGGCGGTTGCTATCGAGATATATAATATTAATAACAACCTCGTAGTTAAAATTGCAGTCGTCTTTTATCATAAACTTAAACTAATAGGGGCTGCTACTATAGAGTTAGCAGTAGTAGCAGAACTTCGTTAACTTATCAATAACATCGATATTAACAGGGTAGCTAGCGCACTAGAGGACTTTATAGAGTTATTAGATAGATAGGTAGCCAAAATAACGGTAGATATAGCGTAATTCGACGTTAGTAAGGTTATAACTCACAATAGCCTCTTCTAGGTTAGTTATAAACTATAGGTAGCCCTATAGTCATATAACCGGGGTCATAAGGTTATTACAAACGAGTTAGTTAGCAATATTATCGAATCTTATGCTAAGTCGGTCTATATTATAAAGGGATAATAAGAAGGGGGTATTTGTTAGCATTATATAGAAGGTTATGTCGCTAAAGGGAGTTATAATAACTATTATTCCGAGGGATTCGATAGGGTCGGCGCTACTAAAGCAGATCGAGGCTACCCCAGCTATAGAGGGGTTAAGTTAGCAGTTAACCCTCTTTTATAGGGCTAGAAACTACGGGTAACCCCTAGTTGAATACTAGGCTGCGCTGGAGTTGGGGATAATCCCTCTAAACGTAGTTAATAAGTAACGGTTGGTAATATAGATTGCAACGGGGTTATTATTTTTATCGACTAACGCGTTATAAGAGGGTTTAACGCAGTTAATTATATAGAGGGTCGACTAGTTAGCTAAGCGGGTTATCACGTTACTACTATTAACCGCGGTGGGTTAGTTAAAACAAGCAGTAGTAAGGAAGGTCTCGTCGTCAGTGCTATTAACCTCGTTGCTATCGTTATTAATTAATAACGACTAGTAAAAGAGGTTAATAGGGTCGTTAATAATAGAGGAGTCGGCTGCAGTAGCTGCGAGGTCTTCGATACCCTCATACCACGCTAGAAACTAGTAATATTCAGCGGGGTTAGCGTTATTTTAGACGTATTGGCTGCTCTTGAACTTAATATAGGCCTTATGGCGATCGTCGTCGGTATATTTCATCGACTAACAGCCGGGTTTGCTATATATATAGCACTTTTTAGCTCTTGCTGCGTTATTGAGGCTATTGCTAGCCGTATAGTTAAGGCTATTGCTAGCTATACGGGGCCTAAAACGATTCTTTCAGCCGTTGCTATAGTAGGTATAGTTAGTCCAATAGACCCCAGTCCTATCGTTATTTTTAGCAATATATTACACTATAGGCCGGGTCGTTGTTAAAATAGCTGAACATAACTAGCTAAGGACCCCTTCTATTGATTCAGCAGGGTTAAAGAGGCAAAGATAGCACTCTTTAACCCCTTAGTAGGCGTTAACGATATAGTCCTATAGGATGAGATCGGAGTAGTAAGCTAATAGTAAGGCTCGTTAGACTTTAGTTATATAGTCAATAAGGATCTCCAAGCACTCTATCCTTATTTTAGAGGGGTTATTATAGATAACCTAGGTTAACATAGCCTAGCGCCACTCCATTAAGTAGGCCTAGCGGGTATTATAGGATTCGAAGTAATTATAGAGTTTTTTAACTATAGCTAGAAGGCTTAATTAGGCGCCGCTAAATCAATCGAAGTAGTAATCGCAGGCTTAGCCCTTTAGTATAAGGGGGAGGGCGCTAGCCGCCTGCAATTACTAGATCCTAACCTTCTTATAGATATCCTAAAAGATAGTTAATTTCGCCTTCAATACGTTATATTTAGCGCTACTATACTTCATATCGTTAGCATAAAGCTTAGCTAGATCTATCAACTACTTTAGCATAGCTAGGAGGCTATTATAGCCTATATCCCAGTTATTATTATCAACTGCGCTATCTCCGCTAGTAGGCGTGGTTTTCACTAGCGCCGTTATAGGGGGGGTTTATAACTATAGGGTTCTAGCTTAGGCGAGGCTCTCGTCAGGCCTCATAAGATAGGGCAAGCATATAAGCATAACTAGTACTAATATCTTGCAAATAAACGTTAAGTCGTTAGCGAGGTATTATAGGAAGTTATCTATATAAGTATCTAACTAGGCTTAGCTCTAGTAATAGAACTTAGATCTATTTATAGCCTTAACGAGCCTAATAGAGATTATTCTAGCCGCTAGATTAACCTATATTCTATAGCTAACGACATAGTCTTTAAGGGCCTTCCTAAGCTTCTAGTTAGCTTTGCTAAATAGTTTAGCAGTCTAGCTAATAAAGTCGTATAAGAACTCGCGCTAGAAGGCTTAGCTAGTATTCTTATCGATCTTATAGACCTCAAGTTAATAGCCTATCTATATATTTACCTATTTAATAGATATATCGGGAATATTATTACTATCCTCGTCGATCTCAAAGACCTTACCCTATAGGTTAGGCTAGATAATACCCTTAAGCTAGGTAGGAATAGGGATATTACTATAGATAGATCCTTAGATAGATCTATTATAAGTAGTAGGAGGAGGAGGAGGGGGGTTACTACCCGGCTTAGCAGTTAGGGTAGCTATTATAAATAGAGTAGAGGAGGTAGGAGGGGGGTATAGTATATATTATTTTTCGCAATATTATAGCTTTTTATATCGAGGTCGTTATATATAGGCGTAAAGCAGCCTAGACGTTATCGCTATAGTCGTTTACTTAACTAGTCGTTATATATAGGCGCAAAGCAGCCTAGATGTTATTAAATAGTTATTATAGTAGCCTGTAACGGTCATTTCAATCCCTCTACTAGTAGCAGTAATATCAATAGCGGAAACGTCTCTTCTAACGTAGGTAGTAATAAACCTTGCTAATCTATAGTAACTCGAGTAGTTGTAATAGTTAAGTTAACTACTAATTAGTATCAGATAACTATCCTGCGCAGGTAATAGTACTAGAAAGATAGGGTTCTTCTATAATACTATAGTTATTCGTGATATCTAACTATTATAGGTTTAGTAGTTATAACGGCTATATAGGCAGTCCTTGCGTGTGGGGTCCTGGCCTTCCTATTGGTTGAATCGGCGCGATAGGTGGGTCCCATCGGCCCGACGTGGCGCTGGTTGGGTTAGCGACGAACCGCCGACTGGGCTTCCAACAGAAGCGTTTCTTCTTAGTTTTTTAGGTATAGCCTAATATACCCCCTCTTATAATATACTTAGTAAGCTATAATATTATTAATAACCTAGTTCTATTCTATTTAGAGGTGCCCTAATAGGATATTAAGGTCTAAGCTATTAATTATATATATAAAGATATACTAAATATAGCTACTTATCTCTAGGTTAATACTACTATACTTAGGGTATTACTTAATAAGAATCCGCTAACTATGAATCCCTTTATAAGTTAATATCTTTTCTTAATATATAAAAAGCAAAAGTATTAGACTAAAGAAAGGTTAATTATTATGTAAGTATTACTCCTAGTATTTATTAGGATATAAGCTAGATATTCTCTATTAACTCTAACTTAAATAATAATAAGCTTATTATTAGCTAGTTATTCCTATTTATATTCCTCTTAACTTAATATCCCCTCCTTAGTAAGCTCTAGGGCTTAATTTTACTTTAGAGTTAGTCTATAAGGGACTAGATACCCAGACCGGAGAAGCCGGAGACGCATCGGCTAGTATAGGCCGAAGGAATAGAGAGGCCTATAGGTCTAGGGCATAGAACCCGTATAATAAAGACTTAGTAAATACTTACTAAAAGCTAGAAATAAAGGATCTTAGAGGAAGTAAGCAAAAGTAATATAATAATACTAATCCTACCTTTTAGGTGCTTCTACTATTAGTTTAATCTAATTATAGCTCTTAGCCCCTTAATATCTTTATAATTCTTTTGCTTCTACCCTACTTTAGGAAGGTTAGTAATAATAATAGCATTATATACCTGAGCAATACCTACTAATTAAGCTAAGGAACCTATGCCTAATATTCGCTAAGAGTAGAGCGAAATAGCCCGCGCAAACCTATATAAGGAAGCTAACCCTAGCGAGTAATTAGAGGATAATATAAGCTAATAAGGGGAGATAAGAAGCTATGCTTTAAGCGAGGCTAGGGGCTCTAAAGAGAACGGGCTACCTACGCTAAACGCTCGCTATATAGATAACGAGTATATATAGGAAAATAGGGAATATAAGACCCCTTCCTATGGACTAGATAGGCTAATAAGCTAGATATCTATAGCTATAGCTAATAAGCTAGCCTAAGCTAGAGGGCTAGATAAGGTAACTAGCTAAGTGCTAATATAATAGATTATAACTATAATAGCTAACTAATATAAGCTAATTACTATTATATTAAGCAACTAAGCTCCTACTAAGCGGTCGCCTAAGGTTTATAAAAAACCCCTGAATTATAATATAGCGCGCCTTACTAGCGAATCTACTAGTATAATAAAGGAAGATTAGCTTATTATAGTTAAAGAGGCTTATAAGTACTACCCTAGCTACTCTAATAGCTAGTATATCTAATAGGCTTTGAGTATAATAGAGCATACCCTATAAATAGAATAGTAGAATTATTAGTAAATACTTATAGATAAATCGGGGAACTAGGTCGACCCTAAATAGGAAGACTTTAGAATTTTTATAAAAAGGTAGCATATTACGCCTAAGCTCTAAGAGTAGAACTACTATAATACTTTAAGATAGTACTATTAGAAGGATAATAAGAAACTAATTATATATTAGGCTTAATAGGAGTCTATTAACTAAGCACTTAGCGAGCTAAGCATAGGTAATATAAAGGCATATGCCTTCTTTTAGGGCCTTATTAGGACCCTAAAGGATAAACTCTTTAAATAGGATATTAACTATACTAATATATACTATTACTCTATATATATAGAGATTATAGGAGATTATAGAAAGGAGATATAAGGGAATATCTACTAGCTATTCTAAGTTATATAAGTAACTATACTTAAGCTCTCTAGACCGCCCTTATAAGAGCAGCTTATAACCCCCTAGGTTAATAGACTTAAGGGATTGCTACCTAGAGACCCTATCTTAGAATAACTACTTAGCAGATACTCGCGCAACGCCTAGTACTAGTAGTATATCCTCTAACTCCTAGGGACCCTAATACTATAACTATAAGAAGTATAGCTATATCTCCCCTAACTATACTAAAACCTATATATAGCTAATAAGTAATAACTAGAACCTAAACCTAAGATAGGGCTAGATAAGCGTAATTATAATACTTAGTATAACTAATGCTAAAGACTTAGGAAACGAGTAGGTATAGATATAACCCTGAGGAGCACTACGCTAGAAATCACCTTAGTTCTAGTAGAATAAACTATTTAGGGATAGGCATTAGCGCTCTGAGCATCTAGCGAAGTTAAACTAGAGGTTAATATAGATACCTATATAATAATAGATATTATATAAGAAGATCTTATTAAGAGGCTCTAACTAAAGGAGGCTACTAGTATTATAACCCCTGAATTAGTAGATTTCTAGGGAAGGCTTATACCTATAGGCAAGGTCTACTAGCTTATATTCTTCTTTATAAATAGTTATAGTTACTTATAGAAGATTTACTAGGCTTTTATTATAAGCCCTCACCCTAAAGGAGCAGGAGATATCCTTCTATCTAATAACTTAATAGGATAGGAAGATATCTATATAAATACCTATATATATACCTAGTTATATAAACCCCTCTCGCTTACTAAGCTAGAAGTAATTATTTAAGAGATTATAGAGAATAGCTAATAAGCCTATATTATATATCTAATAAGTATTATAAGCTCTAATAAGAAGGATATAAAGACCTTAGGCAAAGATTCGCTAGATAATAAGCAAGAGAAGAAGATTCCTAGGGAACTTTAAGACTTTACTAATATTTTTAATAAAGAGAATATAAAGAAAGTTCTAAAGCTAAAGGGAGTAGTATACTATATTAAACTAAAACCTAGCAAGGAACCCCTATATAGACCTATATACCCTATATTAGTAGAGCAGTTATAAATGCTTGCTAAGTATATTTAGGATATAGAAGTAGCAAGCTATATATACTACTTAACTAGCTCCATAAGAGCACTAGTACTATTTATACCTAAGAAGAATAGAAGCCTATAACTATATATAGACTATAAAGGATTAAATAAAATTATAATAAAGAACTATTATCCTCTACTACTAATTAGCAAGCTTCTAGATAGACTTACTAGAGCAAAGTTTATTTCTAAGATTAACTTAAGCGAGGTATACTACTAAATTATAATTAATAAAGCAGATAGGTAGAAAATAGCGTTTAGAATGCGATATAGGTACTTCGAGTATATTATAATACTATTTAGGCTTATAAATACCCTAGCAACTTTTAGGTATATATTTACTAAATACTTACTAACTTTTTAGATACTTGCTATATTATATACCTAGATAATATTCTAATCTACTTAGATATAAGGGAATAGTATACTAAGGACCTCTATACTATCTTATACTACCTAAGGGCTATTAAGCTATTTATAAAACTAAAGAAG
>JAOQIF010000485.1:0-65065 GCA_026260285.1 Colletotrichum sansevieriae | reverse complement strand
CCGGGGGGTTTTGGTATCCTAGGGCCCCCCCCCCCCCCCCCCCCCCCCATACTGAACATGTAGAAAGGGGACCGCGCGGACGAGGATGGAGAGCGCTTGATACGACCTGGCTTACATGTTCGACGCGCACAAGTCTCTGAACCATTTGGTTGAGCTGGTTTGAAAAGAGCAGCTCAGTTTGTGGCATCTATTCTCTAGGACATGGTAGAATGAGACGTTGCCAGAAAACATCAGCGGTAGCTGAAAAATCTGTCTTTTTACACTGTGATTGTTGATATTGGAGGTCGTCCCGCTTGAGCTATGTCGCTGATCCTGGCGTATCCTCAAAAGACGATTGCCAGCACCTGGGATCCTTTAGAAAGAAAAGTTTTGTGTTTATCTACTGGTTATGGGTGATGGTTCGACTTGCAGTCTTCCGCTTCGCATGGAATAGGGCTACAACTAGCCGGGTCGTTGTCTCATTCACGCGCCGAGGGAAATGAGGAGTGCAACTGCTTCAACGATCTTCGATCTACCCGGCTTGAAATCACGTCCCATAGTAGATGGTCCACTTGGACTTGTCCAGCGAGATATCTCGCGAGACTCAAAGCTAGCGCAACACATTCGGGTCGTCTCTTGAAGACCCATACGAACCTTATGATAGTGGACTGCCCACACTCGCGCTCTCGACTGAGCTCGCAGCCATCATCCACAACCAGCCTAGCTTGTGACATCCAAAGGCGACTATAGTTTAACGGTTAGAATAGCTCGTTGTGGCCTCTCAACTGGTTCCGAGCAGATGGAAGTTCGATTCCTCCCAGTCGCAACTATTTTGGTCTTGGATCTAATGGGTATCGTGACGGTTGGCTCTGGTTACTCGACGCGGTTCGGTTGGATGAGAGAGTTTGACGATCGACTTTCAGCAGAGAGCAACTCGAAAAACCGAGCCGCGTGGACCCGACTAGGGCAATCTGAGCAGAATCTTTTGCGGTTCCCTCTGCCACGTTAGACACTTGCGTAAAGCATGAGAATAACTGTGAGGTTGGTGAAGCCCTGCCTTGGCAAAAAAAAATGAGGATTCTCCACAAGTATTACGCGACTGAACCACTCGAAAGCTCCATCAGAGTGCCTCAACGATCAGAAGCCGTTGGTGCCATCTGCTGTCGGCATTTAAGCCCGAGTCACAATGCTGGAGCTCCACTATATAGGCTCCTCTTCCTTCGTGCGTTCTGTGGGAAGACGCAATAGGTTCTGTGAAGGGGATAGGCGCAACTGTCATGCATCCGAAGGGATCTTGGCAGCGAATACGAGACTATTGCTCGTCACAGCCTGCGCGTTAGATCAAGATCTAGAACAAGTACACGCCGTGGTATACGGCCATTTCGAAATGGTGACTTACGAGGACAAGTACGTCGCCTTTAACGGGCGAGGCAGCGCCAAGAAGAGGAACCTGGACTGATGAATGTAGCTCGGGGTCGAGTGTACTTTCCAGGTGCACTCACGTGATACTGCACTCTTATCCCTCCTGGGCTGAATAGGAGGGAGGGGCTTACCTCAGCCAGTCATCGGCATGATGCCTTCCCAACCTTCCTTGCCGCCCTGCGCCTCACCCGTACCTATCTACCATAGCAAGTGACTGTAGGAGCTGGTCAGCCCAAACCAAGCCTCAGGTACGTAGGCGGGACTCGACTCTCCCAGCCCTTCCAAGCCCGATTGGAAAAAGCTCGAGGAAGGGACCGCGGGACTTCCATGCTTTCAGCCGAGATTCTGGACCTGACCTCTAACGGCGTAGAGGCGCGGGGCAGTGTTTGCCTGCCTGTTCGACCTGTCTTTGACGCTTCCCACCACCACCATGCCAGGTAGCGACGGTACATTGCCAGTACCTTAGCTCACCCTCGACCAGCCTGCGCTGCTCTTCTGCCCTCATTCCTTGATCGCTTCATCGACGCAAACCCAGGAAATCGATTAGGCAGCAGAATTCTTCGCTCAACCGCGTTCCTAGATTTCAGACGTGGCTAAAGCTAGCTTCCTCTCTGTCCATACAGACCTCTGTTTTTTGTTGTTGTCGTCATTATCGGGGGGTCCTCCGCTCCGTGGTGAAGCTGTCTTCTACAAGTCACTTTTCCCTCCTATTTTTTCTGCCACCAACGCGGCCGCCCACCTCGGCCACGACAGAACCCCTCCTCCACCATCCTCCCCGCGATCATGGTCCCATAGCCTTGCTTTCTTGAAGAGACGATCCGCCACCGTTTAATGCGCACGACGAACCTACGAGGCACTGCCATTTGTGGATCGCCTTTCCGTGCCGGATATACAAGGCTGAATGCGAGGGCCACTGCCGCTCGCTTTGTCATCGCCGCTGCATCAGTTGTGCGGATTATGGGTTTGAGCAGTTATCCCGACCTGGTATTGCCACCATGAGCTTCAATCTCCCTCTTCGGCCGAGCTCCAGCAGTACACGGAACCAGGCGAGCCGCAGTAACTATTACACCAACTTTACGCCTAATTCCTCCACCGAGGCCGTGAATGGCCCTCCTCAACGCCAACCAGCCCATGAACTATTTGGCACTACTGATCGACTGATCGTCGGCGTCGATTTTGGAACAACGTTTTCAGGGTGAGTCGCATGTCTGCTGCAACATGTCAGGGTATTCATGGCCGAAGTCGCTCTCGTTCCTGTGCTGCCTGCCCTGTTTGACTTTGCACTTCACTCTTGATGATCCATGCCCGTCCGTCACTGCACCACCGGTTTCGCCTGACCCCGATCATTTGAGCTGACAGCAGCCAGCGTCGCCGCCGTCTACACCTCAACACCGGACGATGTCGAAATCATCAAGACATGGCCAGGGGGCAACGGCATCACTTCTGACAAGGTGCCCACCGAGATCAGTTATGATTTCCCTCAAAACGCTCCGGGAAGCACAGCTCCAACAGTGAAATGGGGCTTCCAGTTCAAGCCGGAAGAGTCACGGCTTCGCTGTATCAAACTGTTCCTAGACCGTTCGCAAAAGCTTCCCTTCTACGTGAGCCCGCTGGAGACAGCGGCTCAGCTCAAACGCTACAACAAGAACGTTCTCGACGCCGTGAGCGACTACCTCACCGAAGTCCACAAGCACACCATGGACACCCTAACTCGAAGATACGGAGAGTCGTTCATGGCCTCCACGAAGGTCGAGTTCGTTCTTACGTGTCCGGCTGTGTGGTCCGACGCCGCAAAGAACACAACACTTCAGGCGGCTGAACGAGCGGGTATGGGGTCAATGTCGGAGATCCAGATGATCAGCGAACCCGAAGCTGCGGCAGTATATACCTTGAAGGCGATCCAGCCGAATCACTTGAATGCCGGTGATAACTTCATCGTTTGCGATGCTGGGGGCGGAACTGTTGAGTAGGTCTGCTCTAGACTCAGTATGGATTTCGCTGACAACATCAGTCTGATCGCATATAAAATCATCTCACTAAAGCCGCTGAAGGTCGAAGAATCCGCCGTAGGAACAGGCGGTCTATGTGGAAGCGCCTTCTTAAACTACAGATTTAAGGAACACGTGAAGAATAAACTGGGCGCCACACGGTTTGACGAGATGATGCACAAGAAACAAAAGACGTGGCAAATGGGCCTGAGATATTTTGAGGAATTCGTTAAACGGAACTTTAACGAGGACGAGCACCAGGAAGTCAACGTACCGCAAGTTCTCTCGTCCCTCGAGCCCCTGGAACGATTTGCTGAGCTGTTGTAGATTCCCTGGTTTGCCGGATGATGAAGATGCTGGTTTGGACTGCGGCTTCATGATTATGACGGCTGCCGAAATCAAGGAAATCTTCGAACCCGTTGTCAAGGAGGTTTGCGACCTGGTCCAGGGCCAAGTTGACGGTATTCGACAGAAGGGCGGTATCGTGTCTGGAATTGTACTGGTGGGAGGATTTGGCCAAAGTGACTATCTATACCGCAGACTCAAGTCACACTTCAACAGTGCAGCGCCACCACCATACACGGAACGACCGACTCACGGAGCCGTGACCTCAATGCAGGAGAACGCCTCAATCGAGGTGATGCAACCCGTCTATGCCTGGACCGCTGTGGTCCGAGGAGCAGTCTTGAGAGGACTCGAAGGGAACATGGTGATATCGAGGAAGGCCCGGTATCACTACGGGACATCATATGCTACTGTGTACGACGAGGAGAAACACTCGGTCAGCGAGCGGTACTGGTCGCCGCTTTGGGAGCGCTGGATGGTATCGGACCGTATGCAGTGGCACATTGCAAAGGTGAGTAGTTCTTGCCTGCTTCGCCAGGGGATAGTGGCTGACCAAGGTGTGGCTTTAGGGAGAGGCAATATCACCTGCAGAGCCCATCGCCTTCCATTACACTCGAAACTTTCGACCTGGGCAGTCTCTGACGGTGACGGATGATCTTATTGCTTGTGAAGCCGATGACCCGCCGTCGGCGTACACTCGCGACCTCATCCACGTGTGCACGCTAACAACAGACCTCGCAGCGGTACCAAGAAGCCTGTTTACACGTTTGACTACAACACGAGGGGTGGAGTTCGACAACCTCGACTTTACACTGGAGATGATTGTTGACAGCGCGGGACTTGGCTTCGAGCTGAAGGTCGATGGTGTCAGGTATGGTCGTGTCGATGCTGAATTCCACTAAAGGAACACTTCGGATATTCTCAGCAGCATACAAAGCGACATAATGAAAATGGAAGCAAACTGAAGGAGGCATTTTCGCATGGTGGAGATTTGATTTGGGACAACTACTTGCGAAGGGGTGCCTTGCTGGAACATGCCTTCCGCATCATCATATATAGTTTTGTTGAGGATCCAGACTCGAGAACAGTACAGCTCGCCAATGCACATGAAAGCACCTTATGCCACAAAGTTGACGCGTTCGATGCGTGCACAAATAAGCTCGGCATCATGTCCCTCTCTGGGAGTGTACCCAGCGCTAATATGCTGTTGTTACTTGAAAACGAGGCTTGTCGCCTGCAGCTCTCGGTTCTTGTCAAGCGGGATATCCGTAACCCTGCAAGACGCATCGCTATTTTGCCAGCCTCAGTAGTGCCGACTACTGAGGCTGGTTGTCTTTTTTGTCTTTCTCTCAGACCTGGTTCCATTGCACTATTTTCTCGCCGTCGTATCTACGACACCAGCGGTGATGCAACCTCAGCGGAGATGTCGGACCAGTAATCTTCATGTTCAGGAGGGAGGGCTCAGCTCGACTCGTTTCTTCCCCGTGCAAGCCGAGACGGAGGCTGTGCAAATAGGTGGTGAGGAGATAAGAATCATCAGCCACTGTTTTTTTTTTTTTTTTTTTTTTTTGCCACAGTCCTGGTTCCGGAGAATAAGTCCATTGGCGAGGAAGAGTCGCAACGGCATTTTCCCAGGGCTGCATCGATGATTGGTTCGAGCGGGATTCTGCATTTTGGCGAGGCGAAGCTGGCTCTCGCAACAGTTGGGGGTGCGGATTTCGAAATGTATTAGACGGGATGTGGGAGCTCTTTTCCGCGGTGTTTACATGTGCGTATTCAACGATCTATACAATACCGGACTTTAGGACAGGAGCGGGGCTGGTTCAAGAATATTGTCGTTGATGTTCTGCTAGGAAAGGACTCGGCCTTATGTATGTCCGCTGTTTCTGTTTGTGCTGAGATCGTTGCTGACCAATTGGAGAACATCTTCACTACATGCCTTCCATGTTAAACTTGAAGAATACAAGGTAAGGTAGGTAGAGACGAAAGGAAGGGAGTCAGCTGCAAAACATGGAATCGAGCTTCTGACTCCATGCTACTAAGAAGGTCCTTCTGTCCTGAAAAAACCCATAAACCCCGACCCTACCCCGGTCCGTCGATGAAAGTGGCGAAGCAACAATTCTCTCGTAACGGCATCAACACAAGTCGACGCCCCCATCAAATACCACCTAACCGAGGAGCCCACTCAAAGCGACTAGTGAGTCATAAAGTCGAGCCACCCGTTGTTACACACGACACGAGGAGACGCAATTCTCACTTAAAAAAAAAAAAAAAAAAAACCTGCCTGAAACTATATCTTGCTGCCCACTTTGGCTGCTATCGACCAACGATCTGCCTCGCCGGGTCTCCAGGCCGAGGATTCGTCACGGAATGGCAGTCTAGCCCGCGTGCAGGGTTCCTGCAGCTCTAACTGCTCAACGGTGAATCCCCGGTGCAACATTCCGATTACAAAGGAAATAAGAAACCTTGATAACAAAGGAGAATAGATGAACCGTCGTTTGCATACCACGCCACCGACATGTCACCCCGGTCAAGGATCGACGTCTCGGCCCGCTCCGCAGGCGTTACCCACAACCCGATTAAACGGCTGTCCAACCAAAACAACAACAGTCCATCGGGTACCACTTCGAGTACACACGCTAGTGGTGCCTTCTATCATGTCCATATCGACGTCTGGCGCTGTGCGACCCGGCCACCTCGATCACCGCTTCAGTCCTTATAGTTCTCGACGGCCTCCAGCCTAAAGGCTGCAACTGCAAATCGACCGGCGGAGCAGGAGCTTCGCTCAGGTCCCCTGGCTTGTCCGAACGCCTCAGGAGATATGAGTCCCAAGTGGTATACATGGTCGAGAAAATGGAAGTCGGGCCGCTTCTGCTCGAAACGGCAACCGTCCAACATGTGATCCGCGATGTGTCGCATCCGATTCTCAAAGCTCAAACCGGCATCAGAGAACTGCTGGCTACTGTACTGGAAGTCATCACAGTACCAACAGATGCAAATCGACAGGTAGTGGCGCTGCAAATGGTCATTTTCGGTATGTCGGATCCAGAGGTCAACTTCGTCAAGTCCAAAGGCTTGTGGGCACCCTGTCCATGGCTGAAACTCGCAGCGCAACATGTGCGGTGTTGGCTGAGAAAGATTTGTTCGGAGCATTGACGCTCTTGTGAAGCTGCTTAAGGCAGTATGTTCTGAGGGAGGCGGGGATTCTGGATTCCACGACCTGGTCGAGTAGATGTAGCTGCCTTGGCTTTCAAAGCCAGAGATGGACTGAGAACCAACCATCCGAAGGCACACAGGAGGGATTGGAAGATGCGACAGAAGACGGATCCGTGGTAGCGCAGGAGCGTCGCATGAAGCGAAGGTCTTTTGGGGATTTGGGCCACTGGACCCAGACCCGTATTCTGACATTATTTGCAGTAGCGATTGAATGAAGAGGCCGGGAATTGACGTTCGCTATTGCTAAAATAGGGTCTCGTGGAACGTCGGACGGTTTGTCGATTTGCCTGTCGAAGGCAACCTTGCGGGAAGTCTACTAATCGCAGCCAGGTCACGAAGACAGCAGCAACCGAGCCCCAGCCCAAGGGTTGGAGACAAACACGATCGGACGTGTGAAAGGGAAAGGAGAGAACTTGAGTCGGCTGGGTGGGGAATATGAAGGACGAACGCGCAGGCTAGGCGATTGGGTGTTGCGGGCAATGCCCACCTGCAGTTATGTGCGCTTGCACTTCGAACCCCTTGAAAGAGTGCTATCGTCGAATTGACTACAAAGTTGTAGGGCGAATGAGGGTGAAGTGGCCAGGGAAAAGAAGCAGAAATGGAGGAGGACTGATGGACGGAAGATCCAGAAGAAGGAAGAAGTCTCTCTTTTCCCGCTTGTGCCGTTCACCTTGGCTTACGCGTCGTCTTTATGTGTCGACAACATCTTACATGCACACCAAGCTGCTGAGCGGCTTGCGAGCCCCTCGGCGGCTTCTGATGCAGACCATAGCTGCCGGGGCGAACCTCCCCAACGGATAGGAACATGTGGTTAGCTAACCACACCATCTCCATGACGAACATCGACTTTTATGATCGGTCTCTTTTCAGCGACCGAGGCCGAAAGAACCATGTCAGCAGGGCCACAAACATCTTGTGGGCTGCGATCCTTTCCTATGGAGGATGCCATTTTGGAAATACCTCCTCTCTAATGCAATGCCTCTTACAAAAGATCGACAATCTTGTGGATGGCAATACGGGAACCGGAGGCGCCGCTCGATCATCTGCAACTATGACGGCTTCATAGGGCTACGGAAACCCAGATGCGGAAGTCCTTGGGACGCTCTCTCCTGGTCGCACAGGATGGACTTGCACAAAATCCGCTCAGGCTTCTGAGCACCTGCCGCACCTCATCGCCCCTCTCACTGGATTATCCACTGATGTAAGTGCGATAAAACACCACTTTGCGCCGTACACGTGTAGGTGGCATGTTGCTGGGATGAGAGGGACAGGGGTTTCTGTTGTTGAGCAAGCGAGCTGCGCGGCGCCTGCAGTAACACCATGGAACCCCGGGAGAAACCTCCTCTCCGGCTAGCTCAACAGCAGCTGCCTTCAATAGCTGGAATCTGCACCCAAGGGAATCCCTTCCAAGAACAAATATGGGTCGGAATTCCTAGCTGTTTTGGGATGACCCCATTACACATTGTCTGCCTTGGTGGTGATTGACGATGGTGGTTGGAGCGACATCATCCTGGGCGGCTCCGAGTGTAAAAGCAAGCTGGGAGAGCGCAGATTGCTGCAGGTCGACGGTGGGAGGTCCAGACCCCCGGAAGGATCTCATCTGCGAAGGATGCAGAGCCGCATTTCTTCTCCCTTTGTCGACAAACTCGAGAGGATCCATGAGATGGAGTAAGAAGGATAGGTAATATGACCACGGCAGGACAGGTGAAATCCAAGCGAACCCCGCTTAGAGCACCCCGGACGGGCCTGCGGACTCAAAGGGGCTGCTTCTGGTTGAGAAGGGCTGCATGTCTCCACGTACTGCGTAGTAGCGGGCAGCCGGTTCGAGTGGGCACTCGAACGGTTCGTCCATTGGTCGAATGTGCCGAGTTTCTCTATTCCTGCCGTAGCAAATACCTTTTTGAGATACTGAGATACGAAGCGCAACAACATATCGGTTTTGCCCGCTGCGGGAGTGCGGCGCTGGGATTTCATGGACGAGGGGCGTTGGATAATTCGTCATTCGGAGGGGTCGCCGGTTCACATGTCCGGGATATATGATGATGGCTACAGGCTGGCCCAATCCGCATTTTTGTAATTTGCGTGTGTCTGACGTTCGTTATCAATCACGAAAGGATTTCAGATGGAGTTCAAATGGTGACAGCGGCAGCAACAGCTCTCATGATTCGGGACTACATAGCACCCAAGCCTTGGCAATGACGTTCTGATACTGCATGTGTCCGCCGTTCTCGTCGCCGCGCTTGATGATGCCTGGGAACGTGACGCACGCGATGTGCCGCTCGGCGAGGGCATCCTCGTCCTCCCCGCCAATGTCCTCCATAGTTGCGGCGTCGAATTTGGTCTGCTGGTGCGGCAGGATCTCGGGCAAGTGGATCCGAAAGACGGCCTTTTGGACGGCGAGCTGTCGTGCCAGGTTAGCGGCGCTGCCGAACAGGGCCCGGAGCGCCGTGTCGCGGGCCTCGGTCGCCTGGGCGTCCGTCACGGCGTCGAGGATGGAGTTGACGCGCGCGATGACACCTTCTGTCGCCGCTGACGTCTCTTCTTGCATCTTTGCCTCGGCCTCGCGCTGGAGGAGGGCGAGGGTCGAGGAGCGCCAGTTGTTTAGCGCTTCTGGGGAGTCAACTACTTTTCTTCGTCAGTCGTTTTTGGCTGGTTGAGGAGAAGGTGAAAACAGGGAAAGACTGACCATACGATGAAAGCGTGCCTTCGATCGCCTTGAACTGGTCCGCCTGGTCTTTGGGCAGACCAAAGAAGTAAGAGTCGAAGATCGTCTCCACGAGAATCCGCGACACGATGGACTGCAGCATATGCACCTTTGCCGAGGGCTCAAAGTCGGCGTGCATGGGAACCAGTCTCTCCAGCTCCTTGCGAGTTTCGTCGCTGGTAGCCGCAACAACTATACCATCCCAAGTCAGCGCAAAATCCTCTCAAAAATGACGCAGCAATCAAATGACTAACCCAGCTTGGCCCTCCGAAAGTTGACAATGACCCAATTCTGCAATCCGTTCCCCAGCCTCGCCATCCCTTCGCAAAAGACCTCGTCAGAGGTCTGCCTGCTCGTGCGCGTGCTGGTGCTCACGAACTCCTTCAAGCCCCTGACCTGTGCCCTCAGCTCCCCGACCTCGTGCCTGAGAGTATCGCGATCGGCGTCACGGGCTTCGGATTCCTGCCGCAGCAGGCGCAGGTCGGCGTCCGCCCGGAGGTACTGCTGGTTTAGGTCGCTGTGTTTGGTCTGCCAGAAGACGGCCGTCTCGGATTCTTTCTGCGAGAGCTTGTCGAGCTCGCGGGTGAACTCGCGTTCCATTATCTCGAGTTCGCGCTCCAGGTGCGCTATGCGGGCATCTTTGTCCTTCAGCAGCGAGCTGTTGCTGCTGCTGCTGGTCGTGCTGGTACTGCTACTCCCATTGTTGGTATTGTTTCCGGGTATGCTGCTGCCGCCGCCAGGGGTATCTTTCGCTCTCGAGTCCTTGTCCCTCCCATCTTTTCCGCCTTCGTGGCCTTCGCGGACGGGTACCACGTCATCGGAGTTCGGTGGTGCGGAGGAGCTCGAGGGGGCGTGGTGCGCGCGTGGGGGCGGGGCAATGATATTGGATACGCCGCCGGTGGATCGCGAGTTGGAGTTCGACGAGGAGGTATGGCGGATGTGACGAGTGCTATTTGAGCAACCTTGTGATTTTGTCGAGGCTGTGACCGTGTTGCTGCTGCTCCCGCTTGTTCTCTCTTTCATTTCTTTGTTGTTGTTGTTGCTGCTGCTGCTGCTGCTGCTGCCGCCGGGGATGAAGGAGCGGCGCTTCTCCGATGTTGTGGACATCCGGCCGCCGAGCTTCTTGTCTTTCGTCATGGGTACGGCGGGGGGACGAGTCGCAGGTTGCAGTGCTGCTGCATGTTTGTGCGTTTGTGCCTGTAAACAAGTTTCGAGCTTTGGAAGCGCAAAGCGGGATATGTTCTGGCGCTCAGAGGCCGGGCGCGAGATCACGACGTTCACCTTTTCCTCGGTCCGTTTGTAGCTTTTTCGTTTCCTCGGTACCTGCTGGCGGGGCGGCCCCGGCGATGAGAGTTTGCAGAAGATGTGCGCCTGCGGGAGGCGAAAGTGCGTTCGGGGCCTCCTCTTTAACGAGACTAGACGAAGTCGCCCAGGAAAGGAAGATTCGTCTCGACCGATCCGCCCAACTCGAATCGCCCTCTGCTGGGTTTAGGCGCTCTGGAAGACAGACCCGGGTCTAATGAAGGGTGAGTGGGGGCCAGACCGGGATGTTTGACTGGGTTGGGCTCGACGGTGGGGCCCGGGGGCCCGTAGTTGAGTGCGCTGAGCTGGGTATCTTGGTTCCCCGCCGGGACGGTATTTTTAGCGGCCGGGTCGCTTGTGGCCGCGCGCTCGAGGCTGACCCAGTGTCGTGGGGGCTGTGCATTACGTTCGCTTTAGCAGTCAGCTGGGGGGACTAGGGAGAGCCGTGATGCTACGCGTCCAGAAAGAAACACTTGTAGGTGTTGGCTTCACGTCCACGCGCGCAAATGAGTGTTCAAATCCCAGTAGTTGAGAGCAATGGACAAGCACAAAGAACAATTACAGTAGGCATATTTCGGTTTGATTCATCTATCTGTTGGCTTTTAAGAAGTCACTCCGTGGGGAGAATGGATGTCATGAGTTGGACCACGTATGGCTCCAGTTGTTGGTCTCAGCCAAGTTCCGCATTTTCTATGGTCATTGGTCAGTCCTTTCAGTGAAGAGGTAGAGTTAGCAGCGGAAACCTTACGGCAATTGCGCATATGTTGGTCAGCCAGAGCAGATATCGCGAAAGCATCACGTCAACTCCTTTTATCGACCTGTATGATTCATCTACGGGCATCTACGGGAGACTCTTGGACAAAGTTCTCGAACGACTGATGTCGAGTAGTGAACAAAGCGGGAGAAAACCAGGTCCTATTGCATCATTTGAATCAATCCCACACAAAGAGATTCCTTCAGATAACCTCTGAGAAATCAATCTCAGCTACAACCTCGTATTCCTGATCATCCTCGCCCTCGATCTTCTTGGCCCCCATCCGGCAGATTGCAATCTTCTCCACGGGCACGTCTTTCATCCAGACGTAGTCGTCATACCGGTCGAGTATGTCCGTTGCGTCGATGGTCAACTGGGCTCCCCTTCTGCCCTTTCCCTTGACGTAGATCGTGTTCACGATGGTAGCGTGCAACAACAACGGCCGGTCCTCCTTCTCCATGACCTCGGCTTCCTGGAACATACCCCGTAACCTCTCGCAAAAGGCATGGAAGACGCCTTCCGTGTCGATCGGCGGGGTGTAGAGAACCGAGGCCTTGGGGGCGGGCTGGATTGAATGTAGACCGCGAAGGGTGAGTGACAGAGGAGACTGCTTCTCAGAGCTAGTAGTAGCAGTCGTCGTCGACCTTGTCGTGGTATCGGCAAGGGGCGTGAAGGAAGACAGTGGCTTGATGGATGAGAGTATCTCTCGCGGTTGAAGATTCTTTAAGACCTGTATTGCTCTGCCGAGGCCTTCGTCCTTGGGGAAGGACATCACGCCGAGGGTCAGGTGTAGGGTTCCGAGGGGCCGGACGGCGTCTGGGGGGATTGCGAAGCTGTCTGGGCTGGTGACGTCTGCCTTGAAGGATGCGAGGCTCTTGGATAGTTGAGGGCGAGATGAAGAGGTGACTAGTGGGATGCACAGGAAGTGCGTGGGAGCTGGTCGGCGAGGCATCGTTGACGCAACGAAGATTTGTTATGGAGGCAGAGGGAAGGTGTGGTGGTGACTCTGCTCGCTAGGGAGTTGCCTTGGCACTCCTGGTGTGTCTGTAAGGCTTTCCGTTAGGATGCCACACTCCAAGGGTCCGGAGATGGTGTGATATCTTCAGAAAGCCTGGCGCAGAGAGCGGATAGAAACTGTGAAACCATGTCAGATAGGGGTACATGTACCAATGGAGGCGAAAAGGAAATAGCTCGCGGCGGCGGGACGGCCCGTGTGCGGGCGTCCCGGGGAACGGGACGGCCGCCCTTCTCCTCTCCGTTCTCGAGGAAAGGAGAAGATCGTATCCTACAGATAGAACACGGGAGAGTTGTGGCTCGGTCACAAAGCGGTTGTTAGAAAACGGGGAAGAGGGCTTGAAAGGGAAGCAGGCCCTCCCAAGGGCCATAACGTCTTCCCGGGGCCGACCGCTCGGAACAGCCCCATAACTTTTTTTTTCCTCAGAAGGGCACCGAGACATACCTGAAATCAAGCTATGGCGTCAAGTCGTCGATCTCTAGCCTGGGCTTCGTCACAGCTTCGCGATGATGTCAGTCCGTGGAGGCTGAGTTAACGCTGGAGGGGGGCCAGAATTTTTGTCGGTTCCCCGCCTCCCGCACTTGGACTCAGTCAGGATGGAAAGCCTGTTGCCAGCGAAACCCATGCGCCGCCTACAGATTTGAATAAACAGAGATACAACTCAATACATATTTCAGGCCGAGAGTCCCCACGCCAAATCAAGAAGCGAGAAAGAATCCGTAGAAGTGCGTTCTTTTCATAATTTCACATCTTCCGGGAGGGAAGAAAAGGCACCTTTGTCCATGGAGCCTGGCCGTTGAGCCCAGCATGCTCTTCAGAACGGAAGTATGCCATTGCCCATCTATCCAGCAAAACATTGGTAAAGACCGTAAAAAGCATGCTGTTGATTCAGGACTATGGCAAAAGCAAATGGAATAGCCCAGATTCAGGTGCTGAACCCCTTACTATGGACCCAAGAAACCACCTATGCCAGCCGATTATCTCGTTCGGCTGCCTCGAGAGACTAGAGGGCTTCCCACGCAGATCCAGTCCATTTTCCATGCCGAAATGCCAGTTTTCTTTCAGGATTCAAAGTCGTAACGTAGGATAGGGGTATGAGGAGAAGTAGGTTGGTGGGCAAAGTATCCAAGGTCCAAGATGGTCCAAGAGCTTGAGGAACCTCTGAGAGGGCGAGCGCGCCCTTTTGTTCCACATCCTTCACGTCGTCACAGCCATCGTTTCTAATGCTGAGCGACAGTGCGGCTGATGCTGGAAATGGAGCGCGACGTCATCGGGAGTTGTGTATCGTCGCTTTAGGCTTCGGTGGTGTTGTAAAACTTCTTCAGAATCTTCTCGGCATCCTCATACTCCGTCTTGAGGGCCTTCAGGGTCTCAGTGATTCGTTTCAGGCACAACTCCTCGTCCTTCTCCGGCGATCCATCTTCGTTCTCCTTCTTTCCATACCGCTGGATCTTCTCGCAGCTGTCTCTAACTTTAACGAGGCCGAGCGTGGCCGAGGAGCCCTTGAGGAAGTGGCCCAACGACGACAGCTTCTCGAGGTCTTTTTCCTCTCTGTCATGAGCAATAGATGAGAGTCAGTACTGTTGAAGAGCACGATCCAAGCTGACAAAGGGCCACCACGCAGTTTTGGGCGCTGAGAGTAGGGAGGGGCCTGCGGAGGAGGAAGAGGGGAAAAGGCTGGGGAGTGGGGGATTGGGACAGAGGTAAGGGCAGGCGGTGGTGATGATGATGATGCGACTCACAGAGCCGAGTCCATCGACTCAAAAGTTTCTTCTGCTTGCTCAAAGAAGCCAAAGACGATTGACTGGCTGAATTCGCGATCATCCTCGCTGTCGTCCATCTCCAGGATCTGACCGAAGGTGACTGAGTCAATCGCGTCGCCAAAGTCGGTGGTGCTGAGGGGACCATCATCGCTCTGGGCCCAACACCCCACGTCAGCCCTCATGTTCACCACATTTTCAGAGCATCAATGGGAGTGGTTCACGTACTTTGTCCTCAGAAGCAGGCATTTTGGCGGTTTGAAATTATGTTGTTAGAGTATGAGGCGTTTTGGTGGTCAAAGCAGGCGTTGATAGCGGTGCGGATAAAGGGTCTGGAGGGGTAAAAGGCGACCGAGATGAACACTTAGGTGCGACTGGCGGCAACACGGAGGCACGGAGCTGCTGCGGCGAAGATTTGGTTAGAGACCGCAGCAAGCAAGGAGGTTCAGTTGGGAAGTGGAGCCCACGATGTGTGTGGACTGCGAGAACAAAGACTCAGTAATCTCTGCGCCTGGTTCCTGGACGGGGTAGGCTAGGTGTGATATGGGATTGCTGAGCAGTGGAAGAGGTGCTGCTGCTGCTGCTCTGGATGATGGATGCATGAGATATACCGCACAAGGGCATGTGCAGCTGAGTGTGGGTATTCGGATGGAGGGGAGCGGGAGCGGGAACAGAAGCAGGAGCAAGAGAGGGCATAAGAACAACTGACTTACAGAGATGAATATATCTTGAGAATGAGGATAGGATGCAATAAATTGTTCCTTTGAGCGAGCTAGAGTAGAAAACGGTAAGCTGTCGGGGCCGATTCTGGTCGGGTGCGCATATAAGACTGGACGACTTTTCGTAATATGGAAGGCGAGGTAAAGCAAAAGGCAGGTAGGGCTTCCGAGGTGTCTAATAATTTTTCGGCGGGGGACACAGTGAGTGGTGTGGGTAGGTGGACTTTTTGGAGGGGAAGAACGGCGTGGTGGGGTAACGCTGGTGACTGAGAAGTACCTACCTAGACTTGCTGGGTTAGGACAGAGACAACCCACGACGGGAGAACATGAACCGGTACATACCTTACCTCCTAGAAGGGGAGATCTGGTCGTTGGCAGCTGCAGGATCGATGAGCTGCGGTTAGAAATTCGGCGTTGAGAGTTTCTTCGACTAATGGCTCTCAGCGCGAAGTTTTAGTCGAATTTCGAGAATAAGTCTGAAAGAAAGCGTTGTTAGGTAAGGTTAAAGAGGTGATGTAAGAAGAGTGAGTGCGCAGTGCTAAGGTGAAGTGACGATGATGTACACAAGACGAGGCAAAAAGGGACCCAAGTCGACCACAAGTACACCGCAGCTCTCAAAACTATTCAAGTGCAGAAGACAGCACGCGACGAGGAATGGGGTTATATTACCGGTGGCTGCGACTTCTTCCTTCCCTCTCGACGAAAATGAGAATAAAGGTCACCAGGGGTGGGTGAGAGCCAAGAGTAAGGTGGTGAGTAGTTAGTTGTGAGTGGAGGGCCGGCGTGAGTGCCATTGAGCGCCTGAATTGAGGTAAAATAAAGGTACTCCAAGGGTCAGAAGGGCCCTGGGACGACTGATTCAACGCGGAAGGCGTGATGGACGGGGCAGGAAGATCAGGGGCCATAAGAGGAGGGAGATGATTTCTCAAAAGGGACAAGGGCGGATCTGAGAGTGATCCCTAGCGCGAATTCGGTAGAGACCTTGGGTGCGATGCTGCGCTGAATATGCTATGCACCCTCTGTGACAACGTACCTTGTTACTGGGAATCGGGAAACAGAAGCAAGCGTGGTAGGTGAAATGAGGCTGTGAGTGTGGCGAGGTGAGGTGAGTTGAGGTGAAATGAGATGGACTGAGATTTCCGAGTCCAACTAAGCTGGAAAACAGCCTCGAAGGCCTTGAAGCTTGAAATACTGCTGCTGCAGTGCCTCACCTTAGGTGCCTTGTTGCGTGGTACACAAAACGCTGCGAGCAGACGGTGTACTGCCCAAGAGGGGAGGGGAAGAGGGAGCGGGGGGAAAAGACAGGGTCGAGCGATGATACAGCGGGACAGGGTCACCTTTTCTGCAGGGCCTTCGGCCGGATATAGTACCGCAGCGGGCGCGCGTGGCAGGTACCTAAGAGGGAACCTAAGCTGGAACGGAATATTAGCGGAGCGCGGGTAGTGCTCCTCCTCTCCACTTGCTGGTTGTTGGAGGTGTGGTGCAGGTGGTGCGAGATTTGGACAGTGCTCGGGGCAGGAAGGTGACTGGAGAAAGAATTGCGAGGCAAACGAAACGAGACGACACATGTTCTCTCTACCTTCGATGATTCCGCCGCGAATGGACGAGAACAGCAGGATAAATATGTACGGTACGTCCAACCTTTCGAACCGTACACGTTCAGACCGCAGAGATAGGAAGCAAGAAAACTAAGAAAAAGGCGGCTTCTTGAGACGAAATATGGCAACTCAAAAGCAGAAGCAGGAGCAAAATCAAGGCGCACGAAATAGCGAGCTGAGCCGTGCTGTTGCAGAGCAGTTAGTGAAAATTGGGCTTCCAAAGACCCGGAGACTTCGAGTAGCGCGGCTGGGATACCCACACTGAGGCCCAGGCGTGCCTTCCTGACCTCATACTTTACCTTTGGTACCAAGGAAGCGACAATACGCAGTAGAAGGGTTATACTTGGCCGTTTTAACGCGCCTCCACCAGCATCTAGAAAACACAGGGTTTACCGTGCCACTGGCGTTTCTGGAAAGCCGTCCTCCACTCCAGGGCATCAAGTGGACTTGTTGCTCTTCGCGAGGCTAACGGAATGCCCTTGATAGAAGTGACTGAACAGCCACCTGCCTAAAGCTTTGATATGAAAGACGGCGATGCAATGGACCGTCGTGCGGTAGCTGCCCTTGTGTAGTTCTTTCCAAAATCGTGCCGTCTACTCTGATTACTCTACCTAAGTATATTACCCAAGAACAGTTTGGATTCATGAATCTGCATGTCCATCAAATGTCTCCCTTTCATAGTTTCAACATTTAGTCAGTCTGGGACCCTTCCCCCGCCTCTTGGCTCCCTACGCTTCTTTCGCGAGTGCACTGAACGGCCGGATGATGTCTCTTCTCTGTGCAATATCCGTACGTCCACCGAATTTGTCCCAGGTCAGTCCCGACGATCAGCTCTGATCAACCTTACACATCCTCATAACGTCTTACCGTGGGCGTCCTCGGCGCTCTTCTCGAGAGTCTAGACCTTCAATGAGTTCCCACACTGTCCAACTTTCTCGAGGTAATCAACTGCGTTCACGTCATGAAATTCCCCGCTTCAAGACTTACAGTCAGACTCAACCCGAAACGCCGTTTTACTCGGCGACCCGACTGCATCACTTCTGATAGAGACGCGCCTCCGCTGCTCGCCGGCCTTCTTACTCTTCTCGGGAGACTTCTAGACCGAACACCGGTCGTGGGGTAGTGGAACTTCTTACCGCCGCGCAGTACCCGCGAACATCAACCCAAGCACTCGGTTATAAAAAATTAGCTGGTCTCAATAATATCCTAAAAGTTTTAGAAGTACTTATATTTTAGAGGCTAGTTATACTCCTACTACGCTTAATATCTTATTTAAGTCTTTTTAATATTAATTTAGTCTATTTATTAATTAGTAATTAGTCTATAACCTCTTAAGTAGCCTCTATAATAGACTTTAAGGTTTTAATACTTTAATCAGACATATAATACTAGTAAATAGAAGAGGAAGGGGGTTATTTATCGTATTAATAGTTAATTAATAATAAAGAAGTTAATATTAGAAAGGTAGCTGGTAAGATAGGAATAATATAGAAAGCTAATAAGGTAGATTATATAAGGGGTTATATAACTACTTGCTAGGTTCTAATTATTCTAACCTAGGCTATAGATCTCAAGTTAGATCTAGCCTACTAGGTAACTAGGAGTCCTACCTACTAAGTAGGTAGGTGAATATTTCTATAATTTTAATATAGCGTATTATATACTATATTCTTAATAAGTAAGAGATCTAAGCTTCTTAAATAATTAAAGAAATTAAGCCTATTAATACTTTTTTATATATATAGCTATTTTAGCTAGGCTTATAGCTACTAGTATTATTTTCTTAAGAATAAAGTACTTACTCTTATTATAAGCCTCTTAAATCTACTACTTTATATAAGACTCTAATATATTATTAGTACATATAGTTTAGGACTTCTTATTATTTCTGGTAATAAGTATTCTATATTAAAAAAAGGATTTATAAAGTTATAACTAATAGTAGCCTAGTAATATATAGCTTTCTTATTATTATTATTATAAAGCTTATATTACTCTTAGAAGTTAGTAGGATTATTATATATACCTAGGTATTTTATAATATATATTATAGCGCTAGGTTAGACTTACCTAAACTTCAACATATATAACCGCTAAGTTATATAATCTCTAGGCGAGCCTTTAGCCTTCTAGGGGCTACGCTAGCCTATACATAGACTTTTCTCTTCTTTAATATAGAATCCACTTAGTATAGTATAATTAAAGTATACTAACTTTCGCTTATTCGCTATATATAATATTATTTTATATTTATCTATTAATTCTCTAGAGATAGAATTATAATATCTTAATTACTTATTACCCCTACCCTATTAATTAATCAATATACATATAGTACTTAACTAAGCGCTAAGCTAATTAATTTATACTCTAACTAACTTAGAACTAATTAATATACCCCCTCTACTCTATTATTAATATATTAAATAAGTTATAACTAGCTAGCAATAATTATAAGGCTATAACTATACTTATACTTAATACTAGAAGGCTCCTAGAGCCTTATATTAAGGCCTTTTAATACTAATATATTATATTATCTAATTATAATACCCTGCTATAAGAGGACCTAAAGGCTTTTAACCTAACTAAGCTTATATAAGAGTAGCTTAGTAAAGGCCTATTAATAGATCTTAACATAGAGGGATATAAGAGCCTAGCTTAGAGCGCTATTATTAAATTATAAAAATTCTCTAACCTCCTCCTTATTAATTATAGTTCCTTAGGCGAGGGTTAGAAAGTTACTCTTACTCTTAATAATATAATATAGTTATATTAGAATAATTCTAATTTAACTCTTACTTAGATTTAAAACTAGCTTATAAAGAGAGCTAGTTAAAGTATTAAGTCTTAAGCCTTATATATTAAATATATTATTATAAATAATAATCTTTATATACTTGATAATATTACTCTCTATTGAGAATATAAGATTTAATAGCTCTGGGAATATTTAGATAATACTAATATTACTAATAATAATATTAAATAGTTCACTATACTTAAATACTATTAAGAGAAGTATAACTAAGCTTAATATAATATATTTACTATTACTAAAGAGCGAGATAAGATAAGGGATATTAATAAAGCCTTACTTTAGCGTTTTAGATATAATATAACTACTACTCCTCCCCTAGTAAACTCTCCCTCTAGTAATTATAATATAGCGCTTTAAGAAATTCTTAATTAATATAATATTTTAAGAGTTAGGTTTACTCTAGCTTACCCTTATTAATTATTAGTAATAATAATACCTAGATTACTAAGATACCTAAGGTTCCTATCTTTATAAGTACTAAGAGTACTAATCCTAAGCACCTAAAGTTTAATACCTAGCTTTTTTATATTAAATATATCTTAATAATAGAGAGTATTATAATAAGTCCTAATACTTTAAGTATATACTCTTATACCTTAGAGGAACTACTTATAATATCTTATTCCTTCTCCTCTTAAGTAACTTGCTTTAAATCTCTATAATAAAATAGCTTATTAATAAGCTAAAACGTATCTTTATTAATCTAATTTAGTATAATAAGGCTTAGATAAAGCTTAATACTCTTATGACTTTATTTAAAGATATTGAGATTAAATAAGCTATATTTACTAAACTTATTTATAAAGCTGAGCTCCTAGAGTTTTAATAGCGCTAGAAGTTCTATAAGAAACTACCTACCTCTCTTTAGAACTAATACTCTATCTATTATATAAATAGCGCCCTTAACTTCCAGAACTATACTACTTAGGTCGATATTATAGCTTATATTATAATACCTTCTAATAACTACCTAGCTAACTAAACTACTATATAAAGCTCTACCCTAGTAGCTTATATTAAACCTTTTAGTAGAGGAAACCCCTATATGTAAGCTTATACTAACTAGGACTAAATCCCTAAGGCTTTATATAAGAAGCTTTATAACTAGGGCGCTTATTTTATCTATAGTAATACTAGCTATATCTCATGGGATTACCCCTATAAGAGGGCTAGATTTATTATAAGTATTATTAAGCCTACTAAAGCTACTAATAGTAACCTAGAGCTAATAGAAAACTAGAGCCCCTAGTAAAAGTAAACTCCTTACTAAGGGAGGACTATAGAGATTAGTAATTAGTAATAGTATCTATTAACTTATAAGAACTAATTAATAATAGAGTACTAGAGAAAGAGTTAGTTCTAGTTAAATATAAATATAGTATTTATTTTAGAGCTCTTCTTAATATTAGAACAAATAGCTATACTTTAATAAATTATAAGGAACAATAGCGGGTGCAGGATGCAGAGCCACGCTATTAGCAAAACGTTAGCAAGTCAGGGGCGAATAAATATACCTTAGAGAAAACTCTATAAGTAGAAAACTTAGAAAGTTAAGTAATAATCTAATATAATAATAGATATCTATATTTTAATATTCTAGCCTTTCCTAGTTTAAGCCTTTAGCTATACTCTTTATAATTCTATTACTTCTACCTCGATTCAAGAAACTAGTACTAGTTAGAATATCTAAAGCAAACTAGTAATAATATATTAACGATTTAGTAATAGAGTTTAACTATAGTAAACTCTAGGCTAGGTATATAAAATATAACTAATAAAGCCTTAGCTAATAAGATACTAATTATTCACTAAGCCCTAAGATATAAGGAATATAGCGTAGATACTATACTAGGGGAATAGATAATCCTAGTAATAATATAGCAGGAGGAATAACCCCGAGGGGTCGGGCTAAGTCCTAGGTAGCGCTAGACTAAGCAAACTACCCCTCGAGGGGCGAATAGATAGCGAGTAGTAGCTAATAAGGCACCCCGCCTAGGATGCCCTGAGAAGCTAATATCTCTAGTATCCTTACTTAGGTTATAGGGTTACTATAGAAATAATAAGAGAGCCTTATAGAGCAGATATATCTATAATAATAGCAATATAAGGAATAAATTACTATCCTATTATAAGAACTCGCTAATCGCTTAGCGCTAAGATACTTATAAAGAGAATATAAAAAGCCCCCTATATATAACTACTATATTATAACTAAGGACCTTACTATAGACTAGGTTAGTAACTAGATCTAAGCAATTAAAGATAGAAACCGACTACGCGCTAGTAGTATGCTAGAGCAGCAGGTCTAATAGGCGCTCATAAAGATAAGCCCGTCCCTATAGACCTAGTAGCGATATTATAGGGCTAGGCTAGAAGGAGATCTAGCCTAGGCTAACTTTATAATATTTACTTGCTAATAGTATATTAACCCCGAGCTTTAAGAGCGAAGGTACTATGAGAAGCTAGATATAATAAGGTAGAAGGAGATATAGTTACTAATACAATTCTTTACCGAATAGTTAGCAATATATTAGGACTTAGATATAGTTAGTATAGAAGATAGCAAGGCTAAGGCTTATATACTATACTTCTAATTAGCCTTATTCCTATATAGGGAACTTAAACGTTAGAAAGTTAATATATAGAAGCTAAGAGATATAGCTATAAAAGCTAAATACTTATAGGAGATATATTAATAATAGAGCAGCGAACCTCTATAAAGCGAAAGTAAGAAATAGTATATAGGGGAAGAGTATAACCTAAGGGGGCCCCTAGTAGCGAGGTCGGGTTAAAAGATAGGCTAGCAAGGTTCTAGCTAGAAGATAGCGCGGGGTTTATAGAACCTAATGCCTTACTAATAGGTTAGTAGTATAATATAGGGATCCGATTAGAATAGGTCTATATCTAGCCCTAGTATACAACCTATAATATCTAATTATATAGTATACTTTAGCTATAAGCAAAAGGGGTATAAGAGGGTAAACTACTCGGATAAACATATAAGATAATACATAAATAAAACGCTAATAAGATATTAAGTACTTGCTAAGAAGGCGAGGATTAATATAATCTAATCCTTAAGAGTTAAAGAACTTAACTTATTAGAAAATAAGTTAGCTAGGGGATTATACTAGTAACCCCCGCGCCTAAATTAGAACTAGATACTCTCCTAAAGGGAGCTATTATAAAGAGATAAGCAATCGTTCTCTAGAATATTACTAAATAAGAAGTAGTAGTAAATATAGATTCCTATTCCTAGGTTAATATTATTAGTAGTTAACTAGCTAAGTCCCTATAACTATAACCTATAGTAGCTATCACCCCTATATTAGAAGGGTTTAATAGGTTATCTATAACGGGCTAGAGTATATACTAGTTAATATTCTTCCTTATTAACTTAGGAGGAGAAGTGAGGAAGATATAGTGTCACAGTCTTCCTACTAGCCTGGGGCTACAGTAGGGGTCGCTAAGACTGCGAGTAAAACGAGGAAAAGAGCAATATAAGCGTGAATAATAACAAATAGTGCAATAGGCAATTATAGGTATATCGTGATATATTCTATAATAGCCGAGCCTTCTAAGCTTATTTGCTAGAAGTCTCCTACTTAAAGGCAGGGCGTTGAGCCCAACCGTGGTCACGTGGAATACCACGTGATGGCCGACTACATCACCAAAAGGCGTGTGACATGTAGCAACTCTTTGCTAAAGCCTCCTAACCCGAGGGAGCAAGGGACCTCCTCCTATTGCAATACTCTATAAGAAGAGAGGGTATTATAATTAATACCTGGATAAATACTTAGGAATATAAATACTTTAGTATTACTAAGCTATTAGTATTTATATAAGAGATTATTAAGAATAGCTAGAAAGCTTATATTATATATATATTAGGGAATATCGCTCCCTATAAGCTATTAATAGGGGCTCTAGAAGAAGAAGATACCCTAGAGGGCGATACGGAGTTACTACTAGAACTATCTATTAAATAAGCAACGTTTAATAAATAGTTAGCGAAGTAGTACCTAGTCTTAGAGGGTGCGGAATATACTATTAACTTAATTAAAGGGAAGAAACCCCTATATAAGCCTATCTACCTATTAAACGAGCATTAGTTAGAAGAACTTCGCTAATATATTACTAATAACTAAGCAATAGGGCGGATCTAACCATTAACTAGCGAGGCAGGCACCCCTATCCTTTTTATACCTAAGAAAGATAGGTCCCTATGCTTATATATAGATTATTAAAGCCTTAATAAGGTAATAATAAAGAACCGATACCTACTCCCTCTTATTAGCGAACTATTAGATAGGCTTTAGGGAGCGAAATAGATCTCGAAAATCGATATTCGAGATATATACTACTATATTCATATTAAGCCGGAGGATCGCTAGAAAATAGCGTTTAGAATGCGTTATAAGTACTTCGAATATATTATTATTTATTATTTAGACTTACGAATACCCTAGCTATATTCTAGGCGTATATTTACTAAGCGCTCGCTAAGCTACTAGATACCTATTATATTACTTATATAAATAATATTATAATCTACTCCGAGATAAGAGAGTAGTATATAAAAGACCTTCTCTAAGTGCTCTATAGGCTTTGCTAGTAGGAGCTCTATACTAAGCTTAATAAGTATAGGTTTTACTAATAGCGGGTAGAGTTCCTAAGGTATATTATTACGCCTAAAGGTATATTAATAGATTAAACTCGCATTTAAGCTATTACTAAATAGAAGCTGCTAAAGACGTACTAAGATATCTAGGTCTTCCTTAGATTCTATAACTTCTATTATAAGTTTGTTATAAGGTATTCGGGTATTATAGCCCTAATAATATCTTTATTAAAAGGTAGCGAGAATAATAAGAAAGGAGGCGAGTTTCACTAGCTAGAAGAGGCTTAATAAGCCTTCGAGCAGCTTCAAGCCGCCTTCTGCTTAGCAACTATTCTCTAATACTAGGACCTAACCTATAAGATAGGGGTTAAGATAGATACTTCTATAAAAGCTATATCTAGTATCCTATTATAATACGTTAATAATTAATAGTAAGTAGTTGCTTATTATTTATAGAAGCTTAGTGATATAGAGTAATATTAAGGAGCAGGTTAATAGGAACTTCTTGCTATAATTAAGAGTTTAGATTATTAGGCTTACTACCTTTGGGGTATATAGAAGAAGTTTATAATCCTAATAGATTATTAGGCGCTAAAGGGAGTTATCAGTATGCTTATGCAGGACCTTCAGGGAAGGCTCGCTAGGTAGATATATAAACTCTTAGTATTTAATTTCAACCTAGAGCATAAGTCAGGGGTTATAAACCTAGCAGATAGTCTATCTAAAAAGCTAGATTATATAGAGGGGGAGGTGAAGTATAATAATATACTCCTAACCCTAGCGAAGAAGCTAAGGCTCGTTAGAGAACTACTAGTAGGCCTTCGGATAAGTATTACTATATTATAAGGTAGTATAGAGACCTTAAAAGCATTTATTAATACTATAAGGGCTAGCATAGAGTGCCCCTTCTAGTTAGATAGCTCTAGGGGTAGAGATGCCTCGGTCTCTAGTTAGTATTGCGCTCTATAGCGCGCTAATATTACTATAACTATAGTAGCTATAATAACCCGATGCTAAAGAGCAAGGGGTAATATAGAGAACGCTTAGCAAGATGTTATTAATTAAGAGGACTCGCTTAGAGCTAGGGTTACTATAGCATAGCAATATATCCTATGCTAGGTTATAAGGGAGCTTATAATAAGCGAAATAGCAGATAGTTAGCAACTCTCTAAAGGAATAGAGAATCTTATCTATAAACTATAAGCTAATAACTTATACTACTAGATATAATTAGAGAGGGTATATAAACTAGCTAGTAATTATAGGGGCTATATAATTAATAGCTAGGGAACCCTATTCTATAAAGGATAGCTAGAGATACTATAAGAAGGGTCTCTAAGGCTAGAGATCTTTTGCTAATACTATAATAACTATAGGGCGGGTTATATAGGGGTAAATAAGACTACTAAGTTAATCTTGAGGAACTTCTATTAGCTAAACTTAGCTATAGATATGCATAATTACGTTATAAGGTGCTATATATACTAGGGGAACCGCGTTCTAAGGCATAAGCTTTATAAAAAGTTATAACTACTACTCTTACCTATATACCTATTCTAGGAAATAAGCATAGACTTTATTACTAGATTGCTAGCAAGCTCTTAGCATAAGGACGGAGAATATAATATAGTCCTTATTATTATATGCTAAATAACTAAGTTCGCTATATTTATCCTAATAATAAAGCGGCTAATAGCTGCTAAGTTAGTGCGGATTATCTATGAAGAGGTTGAATGCTATTTTAGCACTCTAGAGGGCATTATTAGCAACTAAGATAAGCTCCTAACTAGCTAATTTTAGGAAGAGTTTATAAGAGAGAGGGCTATTAAGCGCCGCCTCTCTACTATATATTATCCCTAGACTGATAGGTAGTTAGAAAGGATATACTAGACGTTAGAAAAATACCTACAAGCATATACTAGCAACTTACTATAAGAATAAGCAGTCTAGCTACCCGAGGCGGAGTTCGCATATAATAATAGTTACTATAGCACGACTAGCTACTTACTAATAGAGGCCTTATATAGTTACTACCCATATTATATAGAATACGTAGCTCCTATGAATAGGGTTATAGTATAGGGTATAAGGGAGCAAATCGAATATATTTCGAGATTCTGCAAGAAGGCCTAGGAATAGTAGTAGGAGGCTACTAAGGCGTAAGCTAAGTATTATAACGCGAGGTATAAGAACTAAACCTATTATCAGGGATAGGTTATTAAGCTATTAATAAAGAACTTCCGGTTTAAGAATAAGAAACTAGCACCTAGGTTTATATAGGTAGCTATTATAGAACTAGTTAGTATATAAGTATATAGGATCTATCTATTAATATAGTACTAATAGATATATAATATATTCTCTATTACCTTATTAGAACTATAGGATAACTACTAAGTAGGTAGCAAAGGTTTGCTTATATACCTAGAGCTTGAGGATAAGCTAGAGGAATAGGAGGTAGAAGAGATTATTATATAGCAAGATATTAGCAATAATACGTAATATCTAGTTAAATAGGTAGGATAGCTTATAGAATATAATATATAGGAGCCTATAGAGAACTTAGCAAATATATAAGAGGCTATTTATAAGTTCGATAGATAGTATAGGAGGTCTTATAAGAAGTAGGATAACTAGTTATAAGGTTATAGCAATATGTTGCTAATTATAAATCATAAGACTATGGAATAGAAGCTAAATTATAAAGCAGAATATTAATTATATTAAGTAGCGAATTGTCGTTAATATTATAGCGAAAGAAGGGTATTATCTTATAAGAAAAAAGGAGGGAGCTAACTATCTAAATAGTTATTCACTTCTAACTATAGCCACGAGCGCGAGCACCCCGACTACTACGACTACGAATAGCACTATAGCAACTAGTCGCCGAGCTAGCATTACTAGCATTACTAGCGTTACTAGCATCCTTATTATTATCGCCTATAGAATAACTACCTGCTGACTTACTACCCGAGTCACTACCCGACTCGCTACTAGAGCTACTACCCACCTCGCTACCCGACTCGTTACTAGAGCTATTATTAGAGATAGTAATAGTAACCTTAGTCTTCTTAGCCCTTTTAGCCTTTTTTACTAAATCGTTACTATCCTCTTAGCTATATTTAGTAGGAGTATAGAGGTATAAGGTATAAGAGATAGGGCGAGTACTAGTAATAGTAATAAAGCAGGAGGGAATATTATTAGAAGTATACTTAAGGAGGTTATCTTAAAGCGACTTACTAAACTTAGGAAAGGAGTTAATATTATACTTATAAGAGCGTTTAGGGACTAGTTTTATTAAAGGGTTATTAACTAGATAATCGATCTTATTATAGAAGTATATAGTAGGACTATTATTATAAATATATAGCAGCTAGGCAGCGTTTAGGCGCTAAAGGATATTAATATTATTATAAAGAGTACTAACCTAGAACTAGTTATTAATAGGATATAATTAGCAAGGGAGTAGCGAGTAATAGCCTATATAAACTAAGATATTAAGGGCGAGGTGCTTATAGATAGAAGCAAGCTCCTAGAGTTAGAGCTGCTCTATATTATAGCTACTACTACTAGTAATAAGATTATAGATAAGCTTAGTAATATATTTCTATATTACTAAATAGTTAGCGAGGGAAGTAAGAATATAATAATAATAAAGAGGGGTTAAGATACCCTCTTATTCCTAAATTTAGATCTAGTAGAATATATTCTAAGTTATCTAGGCTATGCCCTAAAGCTCCTAGGGAACCTACTAAGCGTTAGTATATAGTAACCTAGTAGCGAACTAGTAGAGACTTATAGTAGTATATTTCTTCTTATCGAAGTTATAATAGATATACTTCTATATATATTTGCTATATATATAGCAAAAGTTAATAATATCTTAATATATCTTATAGAGATAGCTAAGATACGGATAGCTGCTATTAGTATTACTAGTAAGGTTACTAGAGAGGATTTCGGGATTGTATAGATATTTAGTAAAGATCGCACCTATATATATAATATAAGATATAGCAGAGAACGATTAGCAAAACGATAAGGAAAGAGATAAATTAGAAAAAGAAGAAATAGGGAAATTAATAATTATAGTAAAAGCTTATAGAATAGATAACGAAGAGAAAAATAATAAAAGCTATTAAGTTAAAAAAGAGATACTAAAGGGGGAAAAGTCTAGCTAGGTCGGAGACCTTAAAAAGTAGATACCCTTTTATAATTAGTATCGCTAGGTAATAAGGCTAAATAATTACTAGCTATATACTACTAAACGGTTATATAACTATTAGTAATTAATTAAAAAATAATAGCGATACTTAAATTCTAAAAATATATAAACCGCTAGAAACTAAAATACGTTATTCGCTATAATAGCCTAAATCCAGCGTAAGAAGGAGCGATAGCAAATAATATAATAAAGATGCTAAACTATCTCCCTATAGTTAGTAATATAGAGCTATATTACCCTACTAGTACGCCTTAGGGACTGAGGCTTTAGAAGGGGGGGTAATTATAAGGAATAATAGCGGGTATAGGATATAGAGCTATACTATTAGCAAAACGTTAGTGAGTTAGGGGCGAATAAATATACCTTAGAGAAAACTCTGCAAGCAGAAAACTTAGAAGGTTAAGCAATAGTCTAATATAATAACGGATATCTACGTTTCAATATTCTAGCCTTTCCTGGTTTAGGCCTTTAGCCATACTCTTTACATAAATACTTATATAACCCCTTTATTAAGGGATTATTATTATATTAAGTATAATAAGTTATAACGCCCTATCCTAGCTACTAGATTTAATAGAAAGCTACTAAATACTTTACTTAAGGTATAAACTACTTATATATAAGTAGACTACTAAGAATTAATATAAATACCCCTCGTCTAACTTAATATAGAGAGGTATAACCTTATTCTTAGCTACTTATAGTTTAATTACTATAATATTAGTATAAATATATGCTATTAGTACTTATACTAGCTTAGTAATACCTCTATAGCCTAAGACCTCCTTAGAATAATTATATAAGATACTAAAGACCTCTTCTAACATATTTAAATTAATATTAAGTATTAACTCAATAAAGAATACTATTAAGCTATATTTAAAGCTAAGGAATAGCTATATAATACTTAAAAAGCTATAAGAACGAGGATAAAGACCCCTATAAAGATCCTATAGTAAGGCTATATACCTAAGAACTTAGGATATAATAATAACTTATAGAAAATAGATATAGTATTAAAAGGTATATTAATAGTTAACTAGACCTAGTAAGCGCTATACTAGAAGCCTAGACCCCTTACCCCTAAAGCTTAATAAGTAAAAAAAGACCTTAATATAGTATTTATTAGTACTATAGGGTTTAAAAGGAACCTAAAGCATATTAATATTAAATAAGGCTCTATATTACTATATAAGCTTAACCTAATAATTACTAATAAGTAGGAAGTAGAAGAGAAAGATATAAGCCCCCTAGAGAATAATAAAACTTAGAACTAATACTTAATTAATAAGAGACTTCCCTTACACCTCTAGCACTAAAGAGATTATTTTAATAAAACTACTAGTAATATATTACCTCCTTATTACTTTTATAACTACTAAATTAAACTAGAGCTAGGTATAAAGGAGTAATTAACCTTCTACTTATTATATAAGTAATTACTATTAGAACTTAAGCCTATTTAATAATACCTCCTTGAGAACGTAAAAAAAGGCTTTATAATACTAGGTAGTACCTTATTTATATCCCCTATATTATTTATTTAGAAAGCTTATAGCTACCTATAGTTCTATATTAACTTTTAAAAGCTAAATAAATTCATTAAGGAGGATTGATACCTACTACCTCTAATTAATAAGATACTAAGCTAAATTAGCTAAGCTAAGGTGTTTATAAAGATTAATATCTACTAGGTATTCTATTAAATTAATATCTACCCTAACTTAGAAGACTTAATAATATTCTATACTGTAAGGGACTGGATACCTAGACCGGAGAAACCAGAGACGCTTCGGCTAATATAAGCCGAAGGGATAGAGAGGCCTATAGGTCTAAGGTATAGAACCCTTATAGTAAAGACCTAGCGAATACTTACTAAAGGCTAGAAATAAAGGATCTTAGAGGAAGCAAGCAAAAGTAGTATAATAATACTAATCCTACCTTTTAGGTGCTTCTATTATTAGTTTAACCTAACTATAGCTCTTAGCCCCTTAATACCTTTATAATTCTTTTGCTTCTACCCTGCTTTAGGAAGGTTAGTAATAATAATAGCACTATATACCCGAGCAACGCCTACTAATTAAGCTAAAGAACTTTTGCTTAATATTTACTAAGAGTAGAGCGAAATAGCCTATATAAACCTATATAAGGAAGCTAACCCTAGCGAGTAATCAGAGGATAATAAGAGCTAATAAGGGGAGGTAAGAAGCTATGCTTTAAGCGAGGCTAGGGGCCCCGAAGAGAATAGGCTACTTATGCTAAATACTTACTATATAGATACTAAGCATATATAGGAGAATAGGGTATATAAGACCCCTTCTTATAAACTAGATAGGCTAATAGGCTAGATATCTATAGCTATAGCTATTAGGCTAGCCTAAGCTAGAAGGCTAGATAAAGTAACTAGCTAAGTACTAATATAATAGATTATAACTATAATAGCTAACTAATAGGAGCTAATTGCTATTATATTAAGCAACTAAGCTCCTGCTAAGCAATCGCCTAAGGTTTATAAAAAACCCCTGAATTATAATATAGCGCGCCTTACTAGCGAATCTACTAGTATAATAAGGGAAGATTAGCTCGTTATAGTAAAAGAGGCTTATAAGCACCGCCCTAGCTACTCTAATAGCTAGTATATTTAGTAAGCTTTGAGTATAATAGAGCATACCTTATAAATAGAATAGCGGAATTATTAGTAAATACTTATAAATAAGTCGGGGAATTAGATAGACCCTAAATAAGAAGACTTTAGAATTTTTATAAGAGGGTAGTATATTATACCTGAGCTCTAAGAATAGAACTATTATAATACTTTAAGATAGTGCTACTAGAAGGATAATAAGAAACTAATTATATATTAGGCTCGATAGGAGTCTATTAACTAAGCACTTAGCAAGCTAAGTATTAATAATATAAAGGCGTACGCCTTCTTTTAGGGCTTTATTAGGACCCTAAAGGATAAACTCTTTAAGTAGGATATTAACCGCACTAATATATATATTATTACCCTATATATATAGAGATTATAGGAGATTATAGAAGGGAGATATAGGGGAACGTCTACTAGCCGTTCTAAGTTATATAAGCAACTATACTTAGGCTCTCTAGACCGCCCTTATAAGAGCAGCTTATAACCCCCTAGGTTAATAGACTTAAGGGATTGCTACCTAGAGAACCCGTCCCGGAATAACTACTTAGCAGATACTTATATAACGCCTAGTGCTAGTAGTATATCTACTAACTCCTAGGGACCCTAATGCTATAATTATAAGAAGTATAGCTATATCTCCCCTAACTATATTAAACCCTATATATAGCTAATAGGTAGCAATCGGAACCTAAACCTAAGACGGGGCGGGATAAGCGTAATTGTAATACCTAGTATAACTAATACTAAAGACTCGGGAAACGAGTAAGCATAGATATAACCCCGAGGGGTATTATATTAGAAATCACCTTAGTTCTAATAGGATAGACTATTAAGGGATAGGTATTAGCGCTCTGAGCGTCTAGCGAAGTCGAACTAGAGGTTAATATAAATACCTATATAGTAATAGACGTTATATAAGAAGACCTTATCAAGAGGCTCTAACTAAAAGAAGCTACTAGTATTATAGCCCCTGAATTAGTAGATTTCTAGGGAAGGCTTATGCTTATAGGTAAGGTCTACTAGCTTATATTCTTCTTTATAAATAGTTAGGGTTACTTATAGAAGATTTGCTAGGCTTTTATTATAAGCCCTCGCTCTGAAGGAGCAGGAGATATCCTTCTATCTAATAACTTAATAAGATAGGAAGGTATTTATATAGATATCTATATATATACCTAGTTATATAAACCCCTCTTACTCGCTAAGCTAGAAGTGATTATCTAAGAGATCGTAGAGAATAGCTAATAGGCTTATATTATATACCTAATAGGTGCTATAAGCTCTAATAAAAAGGATATAGAATCCTTAGGCAAAGACTCGCTAGATAATAAGCAGGAGAAGAAGATTCCTAGGGAACTTTAAGACTTTACTAATATTTTTAATAAGGAGAATATAAAGAAAGTTCCGAAGCTAAAGGGAGCGGTATACTATATCGAACTAAAACCTAGCAAGGAACCCCTATATAGATTAATATACCCTATATTAGTAGAGTAGTTATAAATACTCGCTAAGTATATCTAGGATATAGAGGTAGTAGGCTATATATGCTACTTAACTAGCTCTATAGGAGTACTAGTATTATTTATACCTAAGAAGGATAGAAGCTTATAACTATATATAGATTATAGGGGATTAAATAAAATTATAATAAAGAACCGTTATTCTCTACTATTAATTAGCAAGCTTCTAAATAGACTCGCTAGAGTAAAGTTTATTTTAAAGATTAACTTAAGCGAAGTATACTATTAAATTATAATTAATAAAGCAGATAGGTAGAAAATAGCGTTTAGAACGCGATATAGGCACTTCGAGTATATTATAATACTATTTAAGCTTATAAATACCCTAGTAACTTTTTAGGCGTATATTTACTAAATACTCGCTAACTTTTTAGATACCTATTATATTATATACCTAGATAATATTCTAATCTACTTAGATATAAGGGAATAGTATACTAAGGACCTCTATACTATCCTATACTACCTAAGGGCTACTAAGCTATTTATAAAACTAAAGAAGTGCAACTTCTACTAGATAGAAGTAGATTTTCTAGGGTTCTATATTACCTAAGATAGTATTAGGATAGACCTAGATAGAGTCCGAGTAGTTGCTAAATAGCTAGTACTAAAGTCTTTTAGAGATATCTAAGTATTCCTTAGTTTCTATAACTTTTACTATAAGTTTATTATAAGATATTCTTATATTATAGCCCTTATAACTAGCGCGCTTAAGGGAAGCTAGAATAGCATAAAGTTAGGAGCTTTTGCTTAGATAGGGGAGATATAGACTATATTTAAGATACTTTGGAGAGTATTTGCTAAAGCCCTAATACTAAGATATTATAACCTAGCATTAGAAACCAGGGTTAAGACTAATATATCTACTTAGGTAGTATCTAGTATGCTCTTATAGAAGTATAATATAGTTTAGCACCTAGTAGCCTTCTAGTTAAAGAAGCTCTTAGATATAGAGAGGCGCTAGGCTATAGAGCAATAAGAACTCCTTACTATTATAGAAAGTTTAGATTACTAGGCGTAATACTTATAAGGACTCCCTGAGAAATTTATAATACTTGTAAACTACGTAGCGTTAAAAGGAGTGCTTACTATGCTTATATAGGATATTTATAGAAGACTCGCGCGATAGGTTTACTACCTATTAGCATTTAACTTTGAAATCTAGCATAAATCGGGGGTTACTAACCTAGCAGATAGACTATTATAATACCCTAACTATATAGTAGAAGATACTAAGGTAGATAATATACTTCCTACCCTTAGAAAGAAACTTAGGCTTATTAGCTAGCTTTTAGTAAATATTTGCTAGTATATTGCTAAGCTTAAAGGAATTATAGCAGTTATAAGAACTTATACCTAAGCTATCTAGCGAAGTATATAAGAACCTTACTAGAGGGCTAGCTCTAAGGTTAAGGGATCCTCACCCTTAAGTTAGTACCACCTTATAATAGGTACTAATAAGCTACTACGTACGAGTATATATATTAGTGCTATTACCTATATAAAAGCATATACGGGTGTTATACCGACTGCTCTACGAGAGAATAGCGATAGGCTAGAGGACTTAGGGGGAGCTAGGGTTACTATACCGGAATAATATATCCTATATGCTATAATAAGGGAGCTTATTTAGAATAAAACGGCTTATATACTATAACTAGGTATAGATCTTAAATAGACGGTTAGAGGACTATAGGCTAAAGACCCCTTCTATAGAGATATTATAGCTAAGGTTTGCTAAGATACTAGGGAATACTAAGGATACCGAGTTAATAAGAATAACGTCCTTTGGTTTAGAAGAAGACTTATTATCCCAGAAGAGGGATCCCTCTGCTATAAGATCCTGAAGAACTATTATAATATACTTAGATTAGGGTATATAGGAGCAAATAAGATAGCTAAGCTAATCTTATAAAAGTTTTATTAGCTATATTTAATAGAGGATATATAGCGATATATTACTAAGTGCCTATACTGCTAAGGGGTGCGCATACTATAGCATAAGCTATATAGGCTACTATAAATACTAGAACTACTAGCATACCTATTCTAATAGATTTCTTTAGACTTCTTAACTAGCTTACTAGAAAGTTGCTAAGATAACGGAGTTACTTATAATACGATCCTAGTAATTATATATTAGATAACTAAAGTAGCATAGTTCCTAGCGATAACTAAGCGACTAGACGCTGCAGGTTTAGCGAGGATCCTATATTAAGAGATCGAGTGCTAATATAGCACGCTAGAGGTTATTATTAGCAACTAAGATAAACTAATTACTAGCTAGTTCTAGCGAGACTAGACCAAGGCCTGAGATATAGAAGGGCGCATCTCTACTATATAGTATTTATAAACGGATAGTTAGACTAAAAGAATATACTAGACCTTAACTATATATCTTATAAAGTTTAGCGAAGGCTTATGCAACTAATAGGTAATATAACTAGTTGAGGCTAAATTTTCATATAATAATAGTAAATATGCTACTATTAGCATATCCCTATTTGAGGCCTTTATAGGATACTACCCTCAAATAGTTAACTACTACTTACTAAATATAGAGATTAGGACCTAAGGGGTTAATAAAAGGCTTAAGAAGCTAATAGAGGTTTGCTAAAGAATAGCTAAGACCTAGCAATATATAACCAAAGTATAAGCTAAGAATGCAAATACTAGAAGAAAAGCGTAATTATATTATATTAGAGATATTATAAGACTCTTAATAAAGAACTTCTATTTTATAAAAGGTTAGCAAAAGCTCGCCCTAAGATTTATTTCTATATTAGTTATAGAAGTTATAAATCCTAATACCTATAGAGTATAACTCCTAGAGAAGTATAGCAGAACGTATAATATTTTCTCTATTATTCTACTTAAGCTATAGTATAGCTAAAAGCTTACTAAGGGGTAGCTCCTAGACCTTAAAGAAGACCCTGAGGAATAGGAAGTTAAGGATATTATATTATTAAGAGAAGCGCTAATAAGCCCCTTATATTTAGTTAAGTAGAAAGGCTAGCTAGTAGAGTATAATACCTAGGAGCCTGAAGAATACTTAGCGAATGCTTTATAAATCCTCACTAGATTTAAGAAATAGTAGCGTAAGTTATATTATAAGTGGAATAACGAGTAATATAGATTAATAAGAAAAGTTAATTAACTATAAGACGGCTAAAAATACTAAAGAGAAGACCCCCCCTATAAAAGCAATGCAAACCCTATAGGTATCTAACCTTATATTACTATAGAAGTCTACTGCACTCTCGCTAAAGTTTCGCTAGCACTACTACTTATTATTATTATTATTACCCTCGTTATTATTATTATTATCTTCGCTCTCCTCCTTAGAGCTATTGCTAATAATACTGCTATTACTACCCTAGCTATTGCTCTCTATAGCTTTATTAGAGTTGCTATCCTCTATAGCTAAGGACTTATCCTCCTCGCTACTATAAACCTAATACTACTAAGCTATTGCTAAGGCGTTACTAACCTTCTTCTAAGAATTTAATTAAGGCATAGGACTACTACTAATAACTTTAAAGATAGTAATAGGAGCTTAGTAATAAGTATTATAAAGTATATAGGAACCTTAGACCTTCGAAGGCTCTTATAAAAGAAGTATAGATATATAGGTATTACTCTTTAAAAGCTATATTATTAGGATATTAGTAAACTTATTAAGAAAAGTAGCCTATTTAAAGATATAGGTCTTATTATATAAGTAAATAGGGAGAGTATTATTAAGCTATATTATAATCTCCTTAACTAAAACCTTATCCTTAGCTTAATAAGCTGCTTATAAATATATATTAGACTAATAAAAGGGCGAGACTAACTATAAGATAAAACCTACCTCGAGCGAAACCTATAGATATACCTAGGTATATAAAGCTATACTCTTCTCAATACCTATAGCAAGGAGCTAGTTCTTATAGTTCTTAGAACTAGGCTTAAGACTAATAGGGTTTACTAACTAGTTATAGAGGTATTAGAGAAGCTCCTACCCCTGCTCTATAGCTACGAAGATATAGAAGATCTCATATTATTAATACTAGCTAGTAGTAATTATATAGATATAATACTTAACCTAGTTCTAATAGAAATAAGTAATACTAATAAGATAAATAGGAATCTAGAAATAGGAAAAGTTAGCCTATACCTCTATTAAACGATTGCTAAACTCACCCTATAGTACTTAATACTACGAACCCGGTATAACTCGTATATATAATTACTATTATAGCGATAGGTATAAATAACCTAGGCATTCTTAGGGAGCTATAGCGTGCAACTAATACAGGGTTCGCTACTACCCGCCTAATTATACTAATAGTTACTACTACTAAGTTCGACCTTAGTAGGGCTATACTTAGTAAGGAGTTAGCTAATAAGGCTCTTAGCGCTTATAATATTTAAAGAAGTATTAAAAGATAGGGAGGGTTTATAAAGTCTCGATAAAGAGCTTAGATAATATAAAAGTAGTTATTAAATAATATAGTATAATAAGGAGGGAAAAGAACTAACCCTAGGGCGGGAAAAAGCTATTATTTTATAAATAGCTAAAGAGACCTCGCTAAACTATTGCAAAGGTAGATATAACTTCAGATAGCAAAGAATAGTAGTTACTTACTATAATAGGTACTACCTACTAGGAGATAGATATAGTGAATTAGTAGTAATAGTTACTATCCGACCTACTTAATAGCCTTATAACGCACCTATTTAGAAAGGGGATAATAGGATGAAAAATAAAGTTATTATAAGGGTATAGTATAAGAAGGTGCTTGCTAGATAAAGAGCGAATAGCGGGAGAACTAAAACGAAGCTATTATTAGAATAACTACCCTCTTTTAAAAGGAAATAATAGGATAAAAAACAAAGTTATTATAAGGGCATAGTATAAGAAGGTACTTGCTAGATAAAGGGCGAATAGCGGGAGAACTAAAACGAAGCTACTATTAGGATAACTACCCTCTTTTAAAAGGAAATAATAAGATAAAAAACGAAGTTATTATAAGGGTATAATATAAGAAAGTACTCGCTAAATAAAGGGCGAATAGCAGGAGAATAAAAACGAAGTTATTATAAGGATAACTACCCTTATTTAAAAGGAAACGATAGGATCCCTTTAGAATAGCCTAGATAGAGAGTATAAAAGGGCCTAAAAAGAGAGGAACTATAAGGAATAGGACTATAAGCCTAACTATTATATTTATAACTCCAAGGGCTCTACCGTTTTTTAGCAAATATTTAGCGAATAGATATTACGCTAGATAATAATAATAATAAGTAAAAGACCGGGGCCTACCCCAGATAGCTAAGAAGGATAATAATAGAGGGCTAACCTATAATACCCGATCTTATAATAGGGATTACTATAATTAAAAGGGGGATAATTATAAGGGACTAGATACCTAGACCGGAGAAACTAGAAATACTTTAGCTAATATAAGCTAAAGGGATAGAAAAGCCTATAGGTCTAGGGCATAGAACCCTTATAGTAAAGACCTAGCGAATACTTACTAAAGGCTAGAAATAAAGGATCTTAGAGGAAGTAAGCAAAATAGCATAATAATACCGATCCTACCTTTTAGGTGCTTCTACTATTAGTTTGACCTGACCTTAGCTCTTAGCCCCTCGATACCTTTACATATACCTAATATGGCTCCTATAAATATGAAGTCCTACCCTTTAGGCTCTATAATAGGCTAGCTACATACTAATAGTATATAAATAATACCCTTATAGAATACCTAGATAATTTCTACATAGTGTATATAAATAATATCCTAGTATACTTAGAGGACCTCCTCTAGTATAAGGACTACGTTAAGAAGGTCCTTAACTAGGTATACTAAGTAGGGCTTTAAGCTAATATTAAGAAGTATAAATTTAATATAACTATTATGTATTACCTTAGGTTTATTATTACTACTAAAGGGATTAGCTCTAACCTTGAGAAGGTCTCTATAATAAAAGACTAGGAACTACTAACTATAGTATATAATATCTAGTCCTTCCTAGGGTTCTATAACTTCTATTAATAGTTTATTAAGGGTTATAAAAAGATCGCTTAGCTACTTACTAAACTTATAGCTAAAAGCGCCTAAGTTAACTTCAATAATAAGTATATAGTAGTATTTATAATACTAAAGGAGGTTCTAATATTAACCCCTATCTTATGCTACTAGAAGCCTAAGCTACTAACCTAAGTAGAGATAGATACCTCTAAATCTATTTATAGTAATACCCTCCTCTAATAATAAACTAAAAATAGTTTATAATACCCAGTAGCTTATTTCTTAAAAACTATATTACTAATTAAGATAAATTACCCTATTTATAACTATAAAATAATAGTAATTATTCTTATATTAGAAGAATAGAGAGCTAAGCTCTTAGTAGTTATCCAGTATTTTAAGGTTATTATAGATTACTAATTATTACTATACTTTATAATTAAATAGCTTTTAAATATCTACTAAGCCTACTAGTTAGATATCTTAGCTAGTTTTAACTTCTATATCTAGTATTACCTGGGATATAAAAATATATTAGCTAATACCCTCTTATAGAAAAATGAGAACTTTTAAACTTAATAAGCTATTTATAAGTTAGATCATACTTAAGTACTATTACTACCTACTTACTTATCCCTAGAGGTAATAAATAAGCTATACTAGCTACTAGAGGGCGCCCTAAGCTACCTTATAGTAGCTATTAATATACTTAAATTAGAAGATAAGTAAAAGGGATACCTCCTAGTTAAATATATCCTCTAGCTTAATTATAAGCTTAATATATTATCGCTTACAGTGCTAAAAATACTTGCTATTACTAAAAAAGAGCGCTAGAAAATATAGGATAGGCGCTTAATAATAGATAAGAGGCTTATAATACCTAAGAAGGAGGACCTATATATAAAATTAATATATAAGGCTTATATCTAAAAGCTTATAATATACTTAAGTTAGAATAAGACTATTAAGCTTCTAAAGGAGCGCTACTTTTAGCCCTAGCTAATTATTAATATTAAGTAGTATATTTATAGCTATTTACCTACTACTAGGCTGAAAAGCTAAGAGATAAGCCCCTAGATAAGTTAAAACCCTTTTTAATACTAGACTACCCCTAGGAATATATTATAATAAACTTTATATTACACCTATCTAATTACTATAAGTATAATAAGATATTTATAATAATATATTACTTATTAAAGAAAATAATCTCCTTTCCCTATCATAAGACTATTATAGCGCAGGATCTTACCTAGCTATATTATACCTATATCTTTTAATATATAGGTTTCCTTATTATAATTATATCTAATAGAAGCCCTTATTTACCTCTAACTTCTAGAGTAAGCTTTATAAAATATATAATATAACTATATAGCTAAGTATAGCTAGCTATATAGAAACTAATAAATAGACTAAGATCCTTAACTAATACCTAACTTAATACCTTCACCTCTAGATAAACTAGTTCTAAGATAACTAGAATAAAATACTCCTTATTATAAATTTCACTTAGGTAGTATTATTAAATAAAACTATAGGGCATATATTATTTAAAATTAAATAAAAGTATTTATTATAAATGAGTTTTAACTAGAAGTAGTATATATAGAGGTTCTTAATAATAAAAGAAAAGATTAACTAGAATAATACCTAGTAGGTTATATAAAACCTTTATAATATATAGGATATTACTAAAGGGAATATAGCTATAGCTTAATACTACTATACTTATATTACTAACTAGTATTACTAGCTTAATAACTTAGCTATAAGAGACTCTATTTATATATTAATAGATAGATAGCGCTAGGAGAACTCTTTAAAACTATTTATATTATAGGATAGATTATAGCTAATTAAAGCTACTAGCCCTAGGGGAATATAAATACTAGATGTACTACAAGAATATAACTATTACTTAGTATTCTACCCTAGTAAGCTTTGGAAAGCTACTAGAGACCCTCTACTAAGTTAATTTAAAGCCTTATTATTTATTATTAAGTTTAATAATAAGCTAGAATATAAGGTTATATAAGTAACTACTAGTTAGTTATACTAAGAATAGTTATAATATTATATTAATTAAAAAGGTTATAATTATAACTCTATTGAATATAATAGTAGAAGTTTTAAGTATGCTTTAGTAGCGCTATAGGACTTTTATATTACTAACCTAGCTATTATAAGACTATCAAAATACCTTTTAGCTTAGCTTCTAGCTACTATCTAAGATAAAGACCCTGCTAGTATAGATAATAATAATACCTTAGCATAAGTATTAGGAGCGGGAATGCTATTTAGGGGAATACTTATATATATAGTAGTTAATTACTATAGATAGTAATACTAGTAAAGGGGGGATAAATATTATAACGCTAGGTTAGACCTGCTTAAATTTCAAGTTATATAACTACTAAGTTATATAATCTCTAAGCAAGCCTTTAGCCTTCTAGGGACTATGCTAGCTTATAGATAGACTTTTCCCTTCTTTAATATAGAATTTACTTAATATAGTATAATTAAAGTATACTAACCTTCGCCTATTTGCTATTTATAATAATATATATTAATTACTTATTATTATACTTAAAGTAGTATTTATAAAAGAAAACGTATTATACTAAATATAGAGTAATAAGAACTCTTTAACAGCCTTTTTATATCATTGAAATAGTAAGTAGAAGTCTTTTTACTAATATACTAAACCTACCTTATAATAACTTATTAAAGTATTACTTTTTTAAAAGTATATTATAAGGTCTACTTAATTAATTTAATATTAAGATTAGTAGTAATAAGTACTACCTCCTATAGTATATATCTTATTTTAAACCCCTTGATATTATATATAGACTTAGAACTATTAAAGTTATTATTATTAAATAACTACTTATAGCTATAGGTTTAAAAAAAGAGTCTCTATAATAGTACTAATTAAGTTGAGACTTCTTAATATCATATATATTAATATAACTACTCTAAGAAGCTAAAATATATATGGAGCTCGTTTTTATAGTATTAAATACTTTTTATTTTGAGAAAATTATATATATTATATAGCTAAGCTCTTTTTAGATATAATATAATACTTTAGTATTTTATTGGACTTTCTTGTAATGATAATAGTAATAATAACAAAGGTAGAAGTAGGTAGTCGTAGTATATAGACGCAGGAAGGTTAGGGTGGGTGGGTAGGCGCGGGTGGGTGGTCTAAAACCGGCTAGTTTTTTTACCACCGATGTACGCGGCCGGGATCCCCAACGATGCAAAGTTACTGCCTTGCATGGTGAGCTAGATAGCTTCTCCCGCGTTACAGTCACGAAAGGGCCTTGATCAGCACATTCCGATGCCTTCGGCAAACTTCTCTGCAATAGATAGTATAGTCATTTCGACTAATCAGTATCATCCGGGCCTTCAAGAGGCTGCTCGCCAGTCCTGAGACCCCGACTTACCTCGGCATACTACTGGAATTCCATCGGGGTCAGTTGTTTTCCTGAACTTCCGTCCCTTCTCCGCTGCGTCCTGCCGTGCCTACTTGACGATAGATACAGCGCAAGGCTATGCGACCCTCTTCATGGGCATGCCGGAAAAGCAGACGCGGTCTTGAGCATGAACATACAGTCCACCGTATCCTAGCTGTTGGAACACTGGTTGTCACTTCCCTCGTCACTCGGACCCCTCTCTCAACCCGCCCTGACTAGGAGACGTGGCAGGCAGTCATCGGAATGCGGACCATCTTGGGACGATCCATACGCAATGTTTCGATACACACCAGCCTGCCATCAACGGATCCTCGCTATAGTACTGTGGCGAATTCGTCGTCGTGATACCTACGATTGCAAATTGACAATACAAATAGCTCACCACTCCACACCGACAATAACCCCCGGATATGACAGGAGAGGCTAAAGCCGATTCACGGCGAGCCGCCGAAGACAAAAACCGGGGAGCGAGGGAAAGAGCAAAGTTAAGGGTCCATCAATGGCGGAATGCAGGGCCTTAACCCTGTCAAAAAGACCTCTTGACGATCTGTTCCTGATTCAAGTCTCACGGCCATGCCACCGACTTTGGGCAGATGGCAGGGAAAGCATAGTACATAGAGAGACGTCCCACACCGCTGCATTATCAATACTGAAGAGACCGGCGATAGAGGCTAGACCTCTCGGCCGACAATCGATTCTCCACTTCGAAATTCTTGTCAGCAAAGGGAAAACAGAGATTTTCGCGCGTGGTGTGGCCAGTGTGATGGTGTACTAAATAGTAGTCCACCGTGCTCCGTGATGGGGATCCGTTGAAGTGGTTAACTGGTGGTGACGTGGGGCACCTTGCATATGCACTCTGGGGGGTTGGTGTTTTCCCAGACGTCATACCGTACTTAGTACTTGGACGTCATCGGTGGATCTATCTGCAAGCTTTGCAGGGACCGGGGTGACAGAACGCTAGACGCTTCCGTTTTGGGTTGCGTCCGTCTGTTGGAGGTTTACGCCGACAGCACCTCAACGACGGGACTATGGCATTTTTTCGGTTTCCATTCGATTACTCTGTAGTTGCAGAAGCTATCGTTGACTGTCCCAGCTTCAGAAGACACTAATTCGGTTGCCGACGAGACAAACACTTTGTAGCAGCCATACTATCAGCCGCCATGGTGTTCAGCAGCCTCAAGCTAAGGTTGCGCACACAAGACAGGCAGAGTCTGGTGTCGCCGGACCGTAACGTGGCATGCTCCCTCCGTAAAACAAGGAGTCCCAACTGACAGTGGCCGGGTCGCAAGTGCGGTGGACCGGAAGTCGGCATGCCGCTAGCTAACTGAGAACTTCATCTCCACGGATCCGTCATCCCCAGTGTCACCATGCCGTCGCTTTTCTCGCTCACTCGTTGCTCATGGCTTTGGAACCAAGACAGGTTGCTCCGCATCTTCTAGAGCCTTTTCGACCTTTAGTGAACAAAGAAAACTGCAAGGAGGACATCACAAATCGCCTCGTGATTGGATTGGCTGAACCTTGGACTCCAGTGTCGTGCAGACGCCCAATCCTATGGAATGGACGCTGTTCAGAAGCGATTGACTGACCGAAATGACAACACCTTCACTCTCCCACATAAAACCTCGATCGTCGCATGCGTGGAGGGCTGTTCGACATCGCACGGCCAATGGCTAATGTACGGTGACATCTACGCTAACTACATTGTGAGGATTCGTGAGTGAGGTCAATAACGCTTATCTTCAGTCGTTCGCAAGGACTGGGAAGTTGAGCCTCAATGAGTTCGACGGCAGTGGCCGCGCTGGGTGTAGATGGCAGACGAGTGAGACAAAGGTGTATTTAAGCTGAACGCGATTGGAGCATCTCCGTTTCATACAGCTTGCAGCAGCTTGACCTTGGAACGCGAGTATTTGTCTCAGACGTATATCAGGTCGGGGAAACACCAGATGACAGCCGAAGTTGATGGCTTGTCAGAGCAACTTAACTCAACACATCTTGTACAGCTTTGGACCTGTCTTGTCGGTCGGTATCCGAACGACAAGGGATGCCTATCGCTCTGATAGAGATTGAGAATGCATCGCCAACCGCCTGAGGCAGTCATCCGGAAAGATGGCCCGGGGCAAATGATGACCCACGGGCGTGGCAGACCGTGGGAGGCTGCGAGAGACACCTCCCGGCTCACATTCTCGCAGGTCTTCTCCTTCACCGTTTCTCACACCTACCTGCATGGATAACACGAGGTTCCCGCTGGTGCTGCATGCAAGTGCGCGGTGACAATCCCAAAACCTGTTTTTTTGGTCCTGCTGTGCGGCCAGTGGTCTCTCTTCTCCGGCTTGGCCGGCTTCGATGGCCTCGAGCGTCGAGACGACGGTTCAGACGAAGCCCTCAGCTTTCGGTTGGTCGAGAGGGCGCCGTTTCTCATTAGGCTTTTTCTCCAGTTCTTTCTAGACGCCCGCGAAAAGCCAAATGCCTGCCTACGCTCGGCGGCGCGTTTTGATAAGTAATGCAGGGGCTTGAAGATCGACGCAGCTGAAAGTCGAGCAGACCTTACTGCTCTGACTTTCTTTTCATCTGAGGTCATGTGGTTCGTAGCGATTGCAGCCATAGCTTAGGCTTGCGAACGTCTATTGAGCATCATCGAGGTCAAGTCGAGAAGCATGTATTCTTCGTCGAAATGACATATTCCTAGTTCTTCGTGAACAGGCGAATTTGGTGCAATTGATCCCATTTTGTAGTGCCGATTTTGGGAAAAGGAACGCTCGCACTACACTACAGTCTGCATGCCGCACACCGACAGTACTCCATCTTTCAGTGAGTGGGCGACCAGTGACGAGCGGCCTTTTGGCTCCCAAACACGGATAATACTCCTTGCAGTTTATTCAACTGTTTGAGAGATTCGGAAAAAAGAAGGTGACGTGGGGCAGCAGTAAAACAAACCCTGCAGATTCGTCTGCTGGGGCTCTTGGATAGTCTACGAATAACGGTAATGTTCTCTGCAGGGCTGCGTGGATACCCACATCGGCCTGAAAGAACGCCGCATCTCCCCTTGGCGAGCAATCTTTTCGCGGAGACAATTATTATTCTTCCCTTCGCCCACTCACAACAAAACTTTCGTCGCTACGCTGAGCAACCATGCTGCATCTTGCCAACCACCTTCGTTCGCCTTTGGCGGCGGGATCCGCTCATCCGAGTCATTGGAAACGCCCTCAAAATGCCGTGCTGACCATGAACGTAGCTCTTGTGACTCGGATATCTCATGACCAAAATCTTCGTCTTCCTCATCTGACTCCTCTTCGTTCTCCTCGACTGCAAACAGCGGCCAACCAAGAATATTACCAACCCAAGACGCCGCACCGGCCCGCTCGCCCTTGACAAGCCTCCTGACGGCTGCCTCGTCGTCTTGTGTCGTGTCAAAATCCAAGGCTTCGAATTTCTCGTCGAGATTGACGAAGTCGGGTCCAGCAATGAGGTCTTCGCCGTCATGGTGACGGGGAAAGTATCCCTCGTCTGAGTGCCGCTCCAGAGGCGTCATTATCTGGCTTCTAGTGCCCACTCTACTAGCTGACCGACTTCCAGGACGACTTGGCCGCGCGGAATGGTTATACGCCCCGTCCATGTCAGCAATGCTTCCTCGTCGACTGCCTCTACGGCTCGCCCACTCCCTCTCTCGAGCCAATTCCCTCTCGAACGCCTCGTCCTCAGCGTCTCGCATACCCGTCAAGCTTGTGGAACTAGTTCTCGTCACCAGCCACGCTTGGCCCTTGAACTCTCGGCTCTCGTTGCTGATGAGCGCGCCAGTCCGCAGAAGCCAATCGCTGTCATTTGGATCCAGAGCAGAAAGGTCGTCCTTGCGGCGACGAACAATGGGCGAGGTGGTACCAGAGACGGACTTTCGATAGTGGGCTTTGCGCTCGTTGGCGGCCGGGGCCAAATGTGTCGCGGACTTGCTCTTCGGTAGCTCGACGTGGGGAATGGAGGAGCGGCGTGCGTGGGAGTTTGATTGGGCGGGCGAACGCGTCAGGAGACCTGGCGTCGTGGGCGCGGATTTGCCTTGGAGATACGACGTGCCGTGAGCAGGCGAGATGAGGTGATCGGGCAGGGCGTCGTCGTCCTGCATGGGCATCCGCGACGTAAAAGGTGCGAGGGAGAGATGGTTGAGGTTCGTGGATGAGCGGTTCTTCCGGCGCGCCTGATTCGCGTATTGCTTATACGCTTCTTCCATTTTTTTTTTTTTTTTTTTTGGCTTCTCTTATCGAGCTGTCGTCTTTGGAGGTAGAGGTAAGGTATCGATAGACAAATGCAAATTGGTCAACCCCAGACAATGGAGGAAAGCAAAGCAGAGGTTTAAACCAGTAGTGTTTTGGGTCTTGGGACAAGAATATGCAGGACAGTAGTTCGGGTGGTTTCGCTCCAGGTTATAAGGGAAAATCGTTGGGAGTACCAGGAAAGCTTGTTGAGGATCGGGAAGGGAGAGAGGCGGCGGAGCGGGCAGCCGCGTGCGACAGCAGGAGCGCAGAGAGCTATGCACGCCCGGGGACATGCGTTTTGCATGCGCTAATGGCAAAACCCGGGGCAGCCAGACTTTTGGCCGAGGAGGAAGGGGGTTTTGGGGCAGGACGAACGATCGGCTGCTCGCCTGTGATTTGCTGATCGCGTCCTGCGGGGAGGGCGGTTGATTGGACGCATGATTACGTAGGTGCCTTTCGCGGCTTTGCGGTGCGCACTAGGTACCCTCCAAGACTTGGCCTTCCTTCCCCTGTATCCCGGTTGCCGTCATGCAAGTTTTCCCCCTACGACATATGGCGATTGGCATTCAAAAGAAGAGGCGGACAAGGGCTTATGCGCACGCAAGAGGTAGTTCTAGGCCTTTAAACTGCAGTAGCAGCATGTTACCACTTTCTGGTCTGTTCCTCAGAAATGAGCTGACTCTAGCACGATGTTTGCGAGACATTGTTCATGCAAGCAGCGTTTCGTCAGGTGAGGTTGAGGTCCCACGCGGTGAACCGGCTGCTATCTGCCTGCCTTGTGACGGGCATGACAACTGAAAATTCATGAAGCTGATTTATGACTTTATGCGCAATGGAAGGCCTCGGAACTGGCCGGTACGACAAGCTCCGTTGGCTGAAGGATAAACGAAAGGCACCTGCTGGTCGATCATAGTCGCCAGGAATTGGCATCAAGCAACCTCAACTGAAGCCGTACGCTAACAAGAAACTTGTGGCGTGGACTTGCGGCGGGCGGAGGCGGGCTTGCTGGCCCCCTCTTATTCCGGGATGCTCAGTCCGCCGCAAGCCAGTCCGCGCCGCCGAATAGAAATGAGAGAGGGCCTTTTTCCACGTCTGCTTCCATTCCACCCCTCAAGCTCGGACCCCGCCCAGGTTACGTAGGTACCTGGCGGCGGGCGGCGCTACGGAGCTTAGCGTGAGGTACCTCTAAGTGTGCCCGCGTATGGGCCGGCGACGGCGCCCTTGAGATTTTTTTTTTTTCGGTGCAGGCAATTGAAGAGAGGGAGAGAGAGAGGGGGGGGGGGGAAAAGCGCCCTATCTGAGACGACGAGGCAAAACGACTCACTCAGACCGAGTCACAGCAGTGCAAAACGACGAACACCCACCTACCTAGGTATTCACAGCCTGTCCGGGCATAACGTTCCATCAGCCCGAGAATCACAAGCCAAATAAGAGAGATGCGCAACTTGCGCAACATTCGATTCAGCGGCTGGTCGTCGTCGGACGCCTCCGGAGAGGTGACGGCATCTTGCTGGGACCCCGCCAAAGACGAGGTTCTCTGCACGGCTGGACCGAACGAGGCCAAGGCCACTATTGAGCTGGTGAGGCTGTCGGACCACCAGCAACAGCAAAAAATGTGAGGCGCCATTTTTCCCCCTTCCTTCTTTTTCTCAGCTAGTGCGGTTTTTTGTGTTTTTAGGGCGTGGTTTCTATGTTTAACGTTGGACCAGGGTCGTCAAGTGATGATTGACCGTTTCACTAAGCGTGCTTGGTTGAGGCTTACTGATTCTATCAAAATTACTTTTGGCTCCTATTTTGAGGTTACACAGTCTGAATGGCTGGCTTAGTTCCTAATTTTCGGTTGCTTCCTTGTTCGTCACAACTCACCTTCAGGGCCGTAGCTTGATTTTAGAAACCCGAATTGCGCACAAGAAGGGGTTCTGAGGCGACTAACATGGACATGATAGTAAATCACTACTGATCGCGAGCTGGGATGCTCCGAGCCCAAGCCCGGATCTGCCTGCTGACAGGGTCGTCTCCCTCCACCACTTCAGCGACATCCTGACTACCTGTGTTATCCTCGAGGGCGGTGACATCGTCACGGTCCAGGAGAACAACTATGGCAACGATGATGTGCAGATCGAGATCGTCGGCTCCATCGAGGCCGGCATCGCCGCAGCCAGATGGTCCCCCGATGAGGAGCTCCTCGTCGTGGTCACCAAGGAGGGCAACGCCGTCTTCATGGGCCGCTCTTTCGACCCTATCGCCGATGTGGCCATGACGGCCGAGGACCTCAAGCTCTCCAAGCATGTCTCTGTCGGATGGGGAAAGAAGGAGACGCAGTTTCAGGGAAAGGGTGCTAAGGCGCTCCGCGACCCCACGATTCCCGAGAAGGTCGACGAGGGCCTGCCGAGCGTGAACGAGGACGGGAGCGCGGCGGTCAGCTGGAGGGGCGACGGGGCGTACGTCGCCGTCAACTCTGTCGCTGGCGGTGAGAGGAGGGTCGTGAGGGTATTTTCGAGGGAGGGCGTGCTCGACAGCGTCAGTGAGCCCGTGGATTATCTTGAGGGGGCGCTTAGCTGGAGGACTTCGGGGAATCTGATTGCAGGTGTGCAGCGGCTGCCGGAGAGGACGGATGTGGTCTTCTTTGAGAGGAATGGGTTACGGCATGGTCAATTCACGCTGAGATGTGCCAAGCCAAGCGAGCATGAGAAGATTCGGTTGGAGTGGAACTCGGATTCAACCGCGCTGGCTGTCATCCTCAGGGATACGGCGCAGTTCTGGACCATGGGGAACTATCATTGGTATCTGAAGCAGGAGTTGCCTTTAACATCTGCGTTTGCGGGGCTTTCATGGCATCCTGAGAAGCCGCTACGGTTTGCTGTGGCGACGGCAGGTTGGTTGGCCCCAATTGTCTCTGAAGTAAGGCGAGATGAGTGCTGACATGGGTGTAGGGGGTGTGGACTTCGCGGAGTATATTTTTACAATAGCTCGCGGATCTTTGAGTCCTCCGAACGATCATGGAGCTGTGGCTGTGATTGATGGGCAGACTGTCAAGTTGACCCCTTTCCGGACTGCGAATGTACCGCCGCCTATGGCATGGGCCGAGCCCGAGTTTCCCGCGAACGTCATCGACGTCGCGTTTGATCCGAGCAACTCCTTCATGGCCGTGTTGCATCGCAAAGGTCTTGATATATTTGAGTGGCAGACGAAGGGAGACCGGTCGATTCGACCCACGGAGTTGGCAAAAATTGCCTTCGATGCGAATGCCGTTGTTGTGCCGCTTCAAGTCGCCTTCTCTGGAAAGGCGGAATGTCAAGTCCTTGTATCTGCCGACGGTCTGAAGCTGGAGACGTACTCAATCGGGTCTTCGGGGATGAACCTCTCCAACACCGCCCAGCTGAAGCCTACGGAGACGGTAGCCTCCATTTCCAGCTATGAAGGAGATTCAGGGGTTGAAATCGTGGCCCAGGACCGCGCAGGCAGGTTGTACAGACTCTGGAACAAGCAAACCCTTGACTTGCTCGATACGCATGTTCCCACTCAGCTGTCGTGGTACGAAGTCAGAGATGTGAACGGCAGCATGGTCGCTGTTGGTATGACCAGGAACGGTCACCTCTATGCCAATTCGAGACAGCTGGCCAAGAACTGCACCTCTTTCGTGGTGACTCCTGCGCACATCATCTTCACGACCAATAACCACTTCCTGAAGTTTGTGCATTTGGTAGAACCTGAGGGTAAGTCACTCTCCAGAAGATGACACTCGGAGCGTACTGACCACCGTTCAGAAATGGAGGTTTCTGGAGACGACCCTGAAATCGACGAGAGATGCCGCAGCATCGAGCGCGGTGCCCGTTTGGTCACGGCTACGCCGACTAACATGAACTTGGTCCTTCAGATGCCTAGAGGCAATCTCGAGACAATATATCCCCGAGCTATGGTCGTTGCGGGTATCAGACAACTCGTCGATGAGAAGAACTACGGCAGGGCATTTGCCTTCTGCCGTACCCAGAGAGTTGATATGAACATCCTCTACGACCATCACCCTAGCCAGTTCCTCTCCCACGTCGGTCTCTTCCTGGAGCAACTCAAAGACATAACATACATTGACCTTTTCCTGTCATCTCTGAGGTAAGCCTTCCCCTTGCACATGACTCCAGGCAAGATACTTACTAGCGAACAGGGAAGAAGACGTGGCCCAAACCATGTACAAAGACACCAAAAGCGCCCCAAAACCCGCGGAAGCAACAGAGACCTCCGCAAGCCCCTCGCCCAAGTCTAAGGTTAACAAGATCTGCGACGCAATACTTAAGAGCCTCCAAAGCAAAAAGAGCACAAACCTCCAAAACATCATCACAGCCCACGTCTGCAAGGACCCTCCCGCCCTCGACGACGGCCTGACCCTCGTGTCCGAACTGATGCAGGAGGACGAGAAGCTCGCCGAACGCGCCGTCGAGCACATCTGCTTCCTCGTCGACGTCAACAGGCTCTACGGCAATGCCCTCGGCCTCTACAACCTCGATCTTGCCCTCCTCGTTGCTCAGCAATCCCAGCGCGATCCCAGGGAATACCTCCCCTTCATCCAGAACCTGCACAACCTTCCCGAGCTGCGGCGCAAGTTCGAAATCGACGACCATCTTGATCGCAGAGCCAAGGCCCTCTCGCACCTAAAGGCTCTCGACGCCTTCGACGAGCTGCAGAAGTACGTCACCAAGCACGCCCTCTACCAAGAAGCCCTGGGTCTCTACAGATATGATCAAGTCCGCCACCAAACCATCACCAGCCTCTACGCCGGCTACCTCGAGTCTCACTCCAAATACCGCGACGCCGGTCTGGCCTACGAGACGCTGCAGAACTTCTCAAAAGCAACAAACTGCTACCGTGCGGCTGGCGTGACCTGCTGGCGCGAATGCCTCTTTGCGGCACAGCAACAAACACCGCCACCCTCGGACGAAGCCCTCGCGGAACTCGCCTCGACGCTCGCCGAGGCGCTCTGGGAAGGCAAAGAATACGCCGCGGCCGCCACCATCCACGCGGACTACCTCGCCTCCCTCGAGACGGCGGTCAAGTACCTCTGCAAGGCCTACCACTTCGCTGAGGCCCTCCGCCTCATCGCCCGCGACCGCCGCCCGGACCTGCTCGCCACCGTCTTCGACGTGGGCCTCGTGGACGCGCTGAGCAGCAGCACCGAGTTCCTCGCGGACTGCAAGGCGCAGCTCCTCGCGCAGGTCCCGCGCATCGCGGAGCTCCGCAGGAAGGCCGCCGAGGATCCGCTCGCCTTTTACGAGGGCGAGAGGCCCGGTGGGCACGCCAGCGCCGACATCCCCGACAACGTCTCGGTGGCCGCCAGCTCGCGCATCAGCACCGGCGCCAGCCTGTTCACGCGATACACGGGCAAGGAGGGCAGCATCGGTACCGCGGGGACGGGCGTCTCGCGGGCCACGAGCAAGAACCGCAAACGCGAGGAGAAGAAGCGGGCGAGGGGCCGCAAGGGCACCGTGTACGAGGAGGAGTACCTCATCAACAGCGTGCGCCGGCTCGTGGAGCGCGTCGAGAGCGGGGCCCGGGACGAGGTCGGCAGGCTCGTGTTCGCGCTCGTGAGAAGGGGCATGACGGAGCGCGCGAGGGCCGTCGAGGTGCTCATGGCTGAGGTCGTCGAGGGATGTAAGGCGGCGGTGAGGGAGGTGTTTTACGTCAAGGAGGAAGAGACGGCGGAAGACGGTGTCGTGGGGCCTGACGGGGAGACGTGGATTCCGTCCGGAGCCGATGCGGTTTTGCAAGAGCATCTCGATGCTAGGATGAAGAAGCTCGAGCCGCCCGTCCTCGGGGCATTCGAGAAGTTGACCTTGTTGGGATCCCAGAGTTTGACGTCATAAAATCGAATAGATGTGGAATCACGTAAAAAAAGTTTTGAAGAAGAAACTAATAGACGTTTTTTTTTGGGGGGTCTGGTAAAAGTACATTATTGCACATTTGGGATTCTAGTTGTGGCTTTCTTTATACATAGTTCTCTCTTCTCCTTCGCTTTTTCAAACATTTCAGGTCGTCTACCCTTCCTTTTACTGAGGTGGCGGATGGCCTCTCTCTGTTGGCGCCGGCGAGGAAACTGGCGCAGACTCGACTGCAGAAATGCCAGAACCATTCATAACCCTCGCCTTGTTCCTGGCAATGACCTCGCCAATCTTCTCGAGCATCTCCTCGGACAACCTCGGCTTGCCCTTGGCCTTGCGCTCCTGGCGCTTCTGAAGGTTGAGCTCCTGCAGGGCGGTGCGCATGGAGGCGGGATCGCCCTTGTCCCCTGCCTTCTTGGCCCTCTCCTTCTCGATGTACTTCTCGATGTACCAGTCCTCGTGGCGGGTTCGGAAGACTGAGAACTTATTGCGCAGCTCGTCAATGACGGCCATGGGCATGGGGGGCCTCAGGAGGGTGGGCACAAAGGTGACGGCGTCGACGTCATGAACTTTGGTGTCGCAAGCCTGCTCCTCGTACAATTGCTTGTCGCGTTGGGGCCAGGGGATGGCAATGTTGTCGCCGGGCACATAGCGGGTCCATCTCGAGGTGCCCGTGTCCCTTCTTGTATCGACGGGACCACGGGCGAGCTGACGAATGACGACGTCGCGAGCCACGCCGGTTTTCGGGTCCTTGACGGGGTGAATGAGGCGGATCGCGGAAATGGGGATGCTCAGGGCAACGTTCTGGGTCGCGGGGGCTTCGAGGGCTGTTTGGAAGCGATCTGGGGTTTTTGTTGTTATCTGGTGAGTTTTGTGAGTTTAGCTTCTTTCGCTGGCGCATTGGCAATCGGCTGTCGTGCGCGTACCCTGCAGATGTTCTCCAACGTCACAGTGCCGTCCTGCTTGTTGATACTCGCGATGCGGTCGATCTTGCCCTTCTCAGGACCCTCGAGGACAACGACGCGGTCTTTGACGGAGAGGTTCAGGTAAGGAATACCTCCGGCCCAGGCACATCGTTTATTGACCTCTTCACGCGTGAGAGCGGACTGGCGGTTTTGGCGGTTGGCCTCGGTGGCGCCCCAGGTGTTGAAGATGTCACGGCGGGGAGCGAGGGGACCCTGTTCCCATTGCTCCGTGCGGGCGAGGCGTGCGACTTTCACGTCTTCGTTGAACTCGTCGAGCTGCCCGCGTTGTTCTCTGAAGCGGGCTGTCCTCTCCTCGGCATTAACATACTTTGCAAGCTTCTTCTGCTTGCGCTCCCAATTCCGTTGGGCCTGGGCCGTTCGCTGGACGAGTTTCTTCGGCAGTTGAATTCGCTGCATCGTGGGCCGATTCTACCCAACAGGGGCCGCCAATTGGGATTGTTTGGGTTGTCAGTTTTCAAGGTTCAATGCCAGGAGACCTAGGCTATTGAATTCGTTGCCCGGGGGGGATTGTCGAGACGTTGGAGAAAGTCGTCGTGAGGCGGCGGCCGCTGAGGTAATGTCGTCTGGCGACGGGTCCCTTTGATTTTGGAAATTGTTCCATTGCCGTTCGGGGCTCGAATGGCGCGTGCTCTGGTTCGGAAGATTAGAGGGACCGAAGCGCCGAGCTTAAAACGTCGCGGCGGGCCTCTCCGCCTTCTAGTGCCCTTTTACTACCTATATTCAGCTACATAGGGGTAATTATACTTTCTTACATAAGTTTAATCTATATTATATACGCTACTTCATATTGTCACCATACTGCAGTCATATCCCATATACTGCCGTTAGTCACCGCCTAGCCGCATACATAGACCGCTCCCGCGCGCCCACGCGCGGAGCCTCCTAGTTAGACATCATCATCCATAACCCAATACATCAATAATTTAATTTAATTAAGATATTATATTCTTATCTCTAGAGAATTAATTAAAAATATCAAATAGCATTATAAATACTAAAAAAGCAAAGGTCAGTATGTTTTAATCATTTTATATTAGGTACATTTACATTAAATAGAAAGAAGTCTACTTATAGACTAATATAGTTTTATTAAAAAGTTAAAGATTTATTCATAGACTATATAAATTAGTAAATATATAGTTTAAAATTTGAATAGATTTAGCATAGTACTATAGTAATAAAGTAGAATAAAGTCACTATTAAAGTATACTTAAGAGTTTTTAAAATATAATAATTTATTATAGATATTTTATAAGGATTTAAAATACTGTTAATATATAGAATTAAGCTAACAGGTAGCCTTATTAACATTAGAGATAATAAGAGTAGTGGTATTATTCTTAAGCTATAATAGAAGATATATTAGTAGCGTGAAATTTTCTTAGAATATATACCTATAATAATATATATTTCCTAAAGGAGGGGCCTCTCTACCTTTGCTTATATAGCCCGAGTTATTAGTATACCTTTTACATAGTATTAAGGATAAGTTTAATAGACGAATTACATAGTATTAAATCGACCCCCTAGGCGCGCGTAGTAGGGCGTAATATACGCGTAAAAGCATGTAAGGAACAATAGCAGGTGCAAGATGCAAAGCCACGCTATTAGCAAAACGTTAGCAAATTAGGGGAGGATAAATACACCTTAGAGAAAACTCTATCAGCTATAGACTTAAAAGGTTAAGTAATAATTTAATATAATAATTAATACTTATATTTTAGTATTCTAGCCTTTTATTATTTAAGCCTATAGCTATACTCTTATAACTCTATTACTTCTACCTTAATTTAAGAAACTAAAACTAGTTAAAATATCTAAAGCAAACTAGTAATAATATACTAATAGATTAGTAGTAGACTTTAATTATAATAAACTCTAGGCTAGGTATATAGAATATAACTAATAAAGTCTTAGCTAATAGGATACTAGTTACTTATTAAGCCTTAAGATATAGGGAATATACTATAGATATTATACTAGGGGAATAGATAACCCTAGTAATAATATAGCAGGAGAAATAACCTCAAGGGGTTAGGCTAGGTCTTAGATAGCGCTAAATTAAGTAGACTAACTATTATTAAGTAAATAAATAGCAAGTAGTAGCTAATAGGGCACCCTGCTTAGGACCCTCTAAGAAGCTAGTATCTCTAGTATCCTTACTTAGGCGATAGGGCTACTATAGAGATAGCAAGAGAGCCTTATAGAGTAGATATATCTATAGTAATAGTAATATAAGCAATAAACTACTACCCTACTATAGGAACTTACTAACTACCTAGTAATAAGGTACCTATAGAGAGAATATAAAAAAACCCCTATATATAATTATTATACTATAAGCAAGGACTTTACTATAGACTAGGTTAGTAACTAGATCTAAGCAGTTAAAGATAGATACTAACTATATACTAGTAGTATACTAGAGTAGTAAATCTAATAGGTGCTTATAAAGATAAGTTTACCCCTATTGACCTAGTAGTAATACTATAGGGCTAGGCTAGAAGGAGACCTAGTATAAGCTAATTTTATAGTATTTATTTACTAATAGTATATTAACCCTAAGCTTTAAGAGCAAAGGTATTATAAGAAGCTAGATATAATAAGGTAGAAGGAGATATAATTACTAATATAGTTCTTTACTAAATAGTTAATAATATATTAGGATTTAGGTATAGTTAGTATAGAAGATAGAAAGGCTAAGGCCTATATACTATACTTCTAGTTAGCCCTATTCCTATATAGGGAACTTAAATATTAGAAAGTTAAGATATAGAGGCTAAGAGATATAGCTATAGAAGTAGAATACTTATAGGGCATATATTACTAATAGGGTAGCAAATTATTATAAAGCAAGAGTAGGAAATAGTATATAGGGGAAGAGCATACCCTAAGGGGGCACCTAGTAGCAAGGGTAGGCTAAAAGGCAGGTTAATAGGGCTCTACCTATAAGGCAATGCGAGTTTCCTAGAGCCTAATACCTTACTAACTAGTTAATAGCGCGATATAGGGACCTAATGAGAACTAGCTTATATTTAGCCTTAGTATATAACCTATAATATCTAACTACTTATTATATTTTAGCTATAAGTAGAAAGGGTATAAGAGGGCAGACTACCTAGATAAATAAGCGAGATATAGTATAAATAAAATACTAATAAGATACTAAATACTTACTAAGAAGGTGAGGGTTAATATAATCTAATCTATAAGAGAAGTTAAAGAACTTAACTTATTAGAAACTAAGTAGGCTAGGGGATTATATTAATAACCCCTATGCTTATATTAGAACTAGGTACTTTCCTAAAGAGAGATATTATAAAAAGATAAGTAATTATTCTCTAGAATATTACTAAATAAGAAGTAGTAGTAGATATAGATTCCTATTCCTAGGTTAATATTATTAGTAGTTAACTAGCTAGGTCCCTATAACTATAACCTATAGTAGCTTATACCCCTATATTAGAAGGGTTTAATAGGTTATCTATAATAAGCTAGAATATATACTAGTTAATATTATTTCTTATTAACTCAGGAGGAGGAATAAGGAAGATATAGTAACTATTTACTAAAGCCCCCTAACCTAAAAGAGCAGGAGACCTCCTCTTATTAATACTCTATAGGAACAGAGGGTATTATAATTAATACCTAGATAAATACCTAGGAATATAAACGCTTTAGTATTACTAAGCTATTAGTATTTATATAAGAGGTTATTAAGAATAGCTAGAAGGCCTATATTATATATATATTAGGGAATATTGCCCCCTATAAGCTACTAATAGGGGCTCTAAAAGAAGAAGATACCCTAGAGGGTAATATAGAGTTACTACTAGAGCTATTTAGTAAATAGGTAATATTTTATAAATAGTTAGCAAAGAAATACCTAGTCCTAGAGGGTATAAAATATACTATTAACTTAATTAAAGGGAAGAAACCTCTATATAAGCCTATCTACTTATTAAATAAGTATTAGTTAGAGGAACTCTGCTAGAATATTACTAATAACTAAGCAATAGGGCAGATCTAACCCTTAACTAGCGAAGTAGGCGCCCCTATCCTCTTTATACTTAAGAAGGATAAGTCCTTATGCCTTTATATAGATTACTAAGGCTTTAATAAGGTAATACTAAAGAACTAATATCTACTCCCTCTTATTAGTAAGCTATTAGATAGGCTTTAGGGGGCGAAATAGATCTTAAAGATTAATATTTAAGATATATACTATTATATTTATATTAAGCTAGAAGATCGCTAGAAGATAGCTTTTAGGATATATTATAAGTACTTTAAATATACTATATACTATTTAGACTTATAAACGCCCTAGCTATAGTCTAGATATATATCTACTAAGCGCTTACTAAGCTGCTAGATACCTATTATATTACTTATATAGATAATATTATAATCTATTCTAAGATAAGGGAGTAATATATAAAAAACCTTTGCTAAGTGCTCTATAGGCTTTGCTAGTAAGCGCCCTATACTAAGCTTAGTAAGTATAGGTTCTACTAATAGCAGGTAGAGTTCCTAGGGTATATTATTATGCCTAAGGGTATATTAATAGACTAAACTTATATCTAAGCTATTACTAAATAGAAGCTACTAAAGATATACTAAGAAATCTAAGTCTTCCTTAGATTCTATAACTTCTACTATAAGTTTATTATAAGATATTTAGGTATTATAGCTCTAATAATATCCTTATTAAAGAGTAGTGAGAATAGTAAGAAAGGAAGCAAGTTCTACTAGCTAGAAGAGGCCTAATAAGCCTTTAAATAGCTTTAAGCTACCTTTTGCTTTGTAACTATTCTCTAATACTAAGACCTAACCTATAAAATAAGGGTTAAGATAGATACTTCTATAAAAGCTATATTTAGTATTCTATTATAATATATTAATAGCTAGTAGTAACTAGTTACTTATTATTTATAAAGGCTTAGTAATATAGAGTAATATAGAGTAATATTAGGGAGTAGGCTAATAGGAACTTCTTGCTATAATTAAAAGCTTAGACTATTAGGCTTACTAACTTTAGGGTATTTTAAAGAGGTTTATAGCCCTAATAGATTACTAAGCACTAAAGGGAGTTATTAGCATACTTATATAGGACCTTTAGGGAAGACTTACTAGGTAGGTATATAAATACTTAGTATTTAATTTCAACCTAGAGCATAAGTTAGGGGTTATAAACCTAGCAGATAGTCTATCTAGGAGGCTAGATTATATAGAGGGGGAGATGAAGTATAATAATATACTCTTAACCCTAGCGAGGAAGCTAAGATTTATTAGCAAACTACTAGTAGATTTTTAGATAAGTATTACTATACTATAAGGTAGTATAAAGACCTTAAAAGCATTTATTAATACTATAAGGGCTAGCATAAGGTGCCCCTTCTAGATAGATAGCTCTAGGTATAGAGATGCCTTAGTCTCTAGTTAGTATTACACTCTATAGCATGCTAATATTACTATAACTATAGTAGCTATAATAACCTAATACTAAAGAGCAAGGGATAATATAGAGAATACTTAGTAAGAGGTTATTAACTAAGAGGACTTACTCAGAGCTAGGGTTACTATAGTATAATAGTATATCCTATGCTAGGTTATAAGGGAGCTTATAATAAGCAAAAAAGAAGATAGTTAGTAACCCTCTGAAGTAATAGAGAATCTTATCTATAGATTATAGGCTAATAACTTATATTACTAGATATAATTAGAGAGGGCGTGCAGACTAGCTAGCGATTATAAGGGCTATATAATTAATAGTTATAGAACCTTATTCTATAAGGAATAATTAGAGATATTATAAGAGGGGTCTCTAAGGCTAGAGATCCTTTGCTAATACTATAATAACTATAGGGCGGGTTATATAGGGGTAAATAAGACTACTAAGTTAATCTCGAGGAACTTCTATTAGCTAAACTTAGCTATAGATATGTATAATTATATTATAAGGTGCTATATACACCAAGGGAACCGCATTCTAAGGCATAAGCCCTATAGAAAGTTATAACTACTACCCTTCCCTATATACCTATTCTAGGAAATTAGTATAGACTTTATTACTAGGTTGCTAGCAAGCTCTTAGTATAAAGGCAGAGAATATAACGCAGTTCTTATTATTATATATTAAATAACTAAGTTTGCTATGTTTATTCTAATAATAAAGCAGCTAATAGCTACTAAGGTAGTGCGGATTATCTATAAATAGGTTAAATACTGCTTTAGCACCCTAGAGGGTATTATTAGTAACTAAGATAAGCTCCTAACTAGCTAATTTTAGGAGGAGTTTATAAGAGAGAGGGCTATTAAGCGCTACCTCTCTACTATAGACTACCCCTAGACTAATAGGTAGTTAGAAAGGATATACTAGATACTAGAGAAGTACCTATAAATATATACTAGTAACTTGCTATAAGAATAAGCTATCTAGTTGCCTAAGGCAGAGTTTATATATAATAATAGTTACTATAGCACTAATAGCTACTTGCTAGTAGAGGCCTTTTATAGATACTATATATATTATATAGAATATATAACCCCTATAAATAGGGTTATAGTATAGGGCATAAGGGAGCGAATTAAATATATTTCAAGACTCTATAAGAGGGCTTAGGAATAGTAGTAGAAGGCTACTAAAATATAAGCTTAGTATTATAATATAAGGTATAAGGACTAGACCTACTATTTGTAAGGAACAATGGCGGGTGCAGGATGCAGAGCCACGCTATTAGCAAAACGTTAGCAAGTTAGGGGCGGATAAATACACCTTAGAGAAAACTCTATAAGCTATAGACTTAGAAGGTAAAGTAATGATTTAATATAATAATAGATATCTATATTTTAATATTCTAGCCTTTCCTAGTTTAGGCCTATAGCTATACTCTTATAATTCTATTGCTTCTACCTCGATTTAAGAAACTAGTATATAAGGGACTAGATACCCAAACCGGAGAAGCTGGAGACGCCTCAGCTAGTATAGGCCAAAGGGATAGAGAGGCCTATAGGTCTAGGGCATAGAACCCTCATAGCGAAGACCTAGCGAATACTTGCTAAAGGCTAGAAATAAGGGATCTAAGAAAAGTAAGTAAAAATAGTATAATAATACTAACCCTACCTTTTAGGTATTTCTACTATTAGTTTAATCTAACTATAGCTCTTAGCCTTTCGATACCTTTATAATTCTTTTGCTTCTACCCTGCTTTAAGAAGGTTAGTAATAATAATAGTATTATATACCTGAGTAATACCTACTAATTAGGCTAAAGAACTTATACTTAATATTCGCTAAGAGTAGAGCGAAATAGCCTATATAAACCTATATAAGGAAGCTAACCCTAGCAAGTAATTAGAGGATAATATAAGCTAACGAGGGGAGGTAAGAAGCTATACTTTAAGCGAGGCTAGGGGCCCCGAGGAAAACGGGCTACTTATGCTAAATGCTCGCTATATAGATAACGAGTATATATAGGAGAATAGGGAATATAAGACCCCTTCCTATAAACTAGACGGGCTAATAGGCTAGACGTCTACTACTATAGCTAATAGGCTAGCCTAAGCTAGAGAGCTAGATAAAGCAACTAGCTAAGTGCTAATATAATAGATTATAACTATAATAGCTAACTAATAAGAGCTAATTGCTATTATATTAAGTAACTAAGCTCCTACTAAGCGATCGCCTAAGGTTTATAAAAAACCCCTAAATTATAATATAGCACGCTTTACTAGCGAATCTACTAGTATAATAAGGGAAGATTAGCTTATTATAGTTAAAGAGGCTTATAAGCACCGCCCTAGCTGCTCTAATAGCTAATATATCTAGTAGGCTTTAAGTATAATAGAGCATACCCTATAAATAGAATAGCAGAATTATTAGTAAATACTTATAGACGAGTTAGGGAACTAAATAGACCCTAAATAGGAAGACTTTAGAATTTTTATAAAAAGGTAGCATATTATACCCGAGCTCTAAGAGTAGAATTATTATAATATTTTAAGATAGTACTATTAGAATAATAATAAGAAACTAATTATATATTAAGCTTAATAGGAGTTTATTAACTAAGTACTTAGCGAGCTAAGCATAGGTAATATAAAGGCATACGCCTTCTTTTAGGGCCTTATTAGGACCCTAAAGGATGAACTCTTTAAGCAGGATATTAACTGCATTAATATGCATATTATCGCCCTATATATATAGAGATTATAGGAGATTACGGAAGGGAGATTTAGGGGAACGTCCGCTAGCCGTTCCGAGTCGTATAAATAACTATACTCGGGCTCTCTAGACCGCCCTTATAAGAGCGGCTTATAACCCCCTAGGTTAATAGACTTAAGGGATTGCTACTTAGAGACCCTATCCCGGAACGACTGCTTAGTAGATGCTTGCATAACGCCTAGCGCTAATAGTATATTTACTAACTCCTAGGGATCCTAATGCTATAACTATAAGAAGTATAGCTATATCTCCCCTAACTATACTAAAACCTATATATAGCTAATAGGTAGTAATTTAAACCTAAACCTAAGACGGGGTAGGATAAGCGTAATTATAGTACTTAGTATAACTAATACTAAAGACTCGGGAAATAAGTAGGTATAGATATAACCCCGAGGGGTATTACGCTAGAAATCACCTTAGTTCTAGTAGGATAGATTATTAAGGGATAAGTATTAGCGCTCCGAGCGTCTAGTGAAGTCGAACTAGAGGTTAATATAAATACTTATATAGTAATAGACGTTATATAAGAAGATCTTATTAATAGGCTCTAACTAAAGGAAGCTATTAGTATTATAGCCCCTGAATTAGTAGATTTCTAAGGAAGGCTTATGCCTATAGGCAAGGTCTACTAGCTTATATTCTTCCTTATAAATAGTTAGGGTTACTTATAGAAGATTCGCTAGGCTTTTATTATAAGCCCTCGCTCTAAAGGAGCAGGAGATATCCTTCTATCTAATAACTTAATAAGATAGGAAGGTATCTATATAAATACCTATATATATATCTAGTTATATAAACCCCTCTTATTTACTAAGCTAAAGGCTATTGCTAAAGAGATTATAGAGAATAGCTAATAAGCTTATATTATATATCTAATAGGTGCTATAAGCTCTAATAAGAAGGATATAGAGTCCTTAGGCAAAGACTCGCTAGATAATAAGTAAGAGAAGAAGATTCCTAGGGAACTTTAAGACTTTATTAATATCTTTAATAAGGAGAATATAAAGAAAGTTCTAAAGCTGAAGGGAGTAGTATACCGTATTAAACTAAAACTTAGCAAGGAACCCCTATATAGACCTATATACCCTATATTAGCAGAGTAGTTATAAATACTCGCTAAGTATATCTAGGATATAGAAGTAGCAGGCTATATATATTACTTAACTAGCTCTATAGAAGCACTAGTACTATTTATACCTAAGAAGGATAGAAGCCTATAACTATATATAGATTATAGGGGATTAAATAAAATTATAATAAAGAACTATTATCCTCTGCTATTAATTAGCAAGCTTTTAGATAGACTCACTAGAGTAAAGTTTATTTCTAAGATTAACTTAAGCGAGGTATACTACTAAATTATAATTATTAAAGCAGATAGGTAGAAAATAGTATTTAGAATATAATATAAGTACTTCGAGTATACTATAATACTATTTAGGCTTATAAATACCCTAGCAACTTTTTAGGTATATATTTACTAAATACTTACTAACTTTTTAGATACCTACTATATTATATACCTAGATAATATTCTAATCTACTTAGATATAAGGGAATAGTATACTAAGGACCTCTATACTATCTTATACTACCTAAGGGCTATTAAGCTATTTATAAAACTAAAGAAGTATAACTTCTACTAGATAGAAGTAGATTTTCTAGGGTTTTATATTACCTAAGATAGTATTAGGATAGACCTAGATAGAGTCTAAGTAGTTATTAAATAGCTAGTACTAAAGTCTTTTAGAGATATCTAAGTATTCCTTAGTTTCTATAACTTTTATTATAAGTTTATTATAAGATATTCTTATATCGCAGCCCCTATAAATAGCATGCTTAAGAGAAGCTAGAATAGCATGAAGTTAGAAGCCTTAGCCTAGATAAGGGAGATATAAACTATATTTAAGATATTTTGGAGAGTATTTACTAAAGCTCTAATACTAAGATATTATAACCTAGTATTAAAAACTAGGGTTAAGACTAATATATTTACTTAGGTAGTATCTAGCGTGCTCTTATAGAAGCATAATATAGTTTAGCACCTAGTAGCCTTCTAGTTAAGGAAGCTCTTAGATATAGAGAGGTGCTAGGCTATAGAGTAATAAGAACTCCTTGCTATTATAAAAAGTTTAGATTACTAGGTATAATACCTATAAGGACTCCCTGAGAAATTTATAATACTTATAGACTACGTAGCGCTAAAAGGAGTACTCGCTACGCCTACGCGGGATATTTATATAAAGGTATCGAGGGGCTAAGAGCCACGGTCAGGTCAAACTAATAGCAGAAGCATCCAAAAGATAAGATTAGTATTATTATACTACTTTTGCTTGCTTCCTCTAAGATCCTTTATTTCTAGCCTTTAGTAAGTATTCGCTAGGTCTTTGCTATAAGGGTTCTATACCCTAGACCTATAGGCCTCTCTATCCCTTTAGCTTATACTAGCTGAGGCGTCTCTGGTTTCTCTGGTCTAGGTATCTAATCCCTTATAATTATCCCCCTTCTAATTATAGTAATCCTTACTATAAGATCGGGTATTATAAGTTAGCCCTCTATTATTATCCTTCTTAGCTATCCGGGGTGGGTCCCGGTCCTTTACTTATTGCTACTATTATCTAATATAATAACTATTTATTAAATATTCGCTAAAAGATAGTAGAGCCCTTGGAGTTATAGATATAATAGCTAGGCTTATAGTCCTATTCCTTATAGTTCCTCTCCTTTTAGGCCCTTTTATACTCTCTATCCGGGCTATTCTAAAGGGATCCTATTATTTCCTTTCGAAAGAGGGCGGTTATCCTTATAATAACTTCGTTTTTATTCTCCTGCTATTCACCCTTTATCTAGCGAGCACCTTCTTATACTATACCCTTATAATAACTTCGTTTTTTATCCTATTATCCCCCTTCTAAATAGGTATATTACGAGGCTATTAAGTAGGTTAGATAGCAACTATTACTACTAATTTACTATATCTACCTCCTAGTAGGTAATACCTGCTATAATAAGTAACTACTATTCTTTACTATCCGAAGTTATATCTACTTTTATAATAGTTTAGCGAGGTCTCTTTAGCTATCTATAAAATAATAGCTTTTTCCCGCCCTAGGGTTAGTTCTTTTCCCTCCTTATTATACTATATTATTTAATAACTACTTTTATATTATTTAAGCCCTTTATCAAGCCTTTATAAACCCTTCCTATCTTTTAATACTTCCTTAAATATTATAAGCGCCAAGAGCCTTATTAACTAACTCCTTGCTAAGTATAGCCCTACTAAGGCTGAACTTAGTAGTAGTAACTATTAGCGTAATTAGGCGGGTAGTAGCGAACCCTGCGTTAGCTGCGCGCTATAGCTCCCTAAGAATGCCTAGGTTATCTATGCCTATCGATGCGATAGTGATTATACGTGCGAGTTATACTAGGTTTATAGTATTAAGTACTATAGGGTAAGTTTAGCGATTATTTAGTAGAGGTATAGGCTAACTTTTCCTATTTCTAGATTCCTACTTATCTTATTAGTATTACTTATTTCTATTAGAACTAGGTTAAGCGTTATATCTATATAATTACTACTAGCTAGTAT